>PVKS010005686.1:0-83374 GCA_004027875.1 Aplodontia rufa
AAAAAAATCTACAAAAAATACTGTTTTACAGAATCCAGCTCTATTAGAAAATAAAATACAGTATAAAGTAATATATTACCACTACATGAATGAAAGAGCATATTCATGAATATTGATCTATCAATAGATTTGAATGGAAATTCCATAAGAGGTTTCTCTGATAAATTTGATATTTCAAAACAGTGATGAATTATTTAATAAATGGTGTGAAGATAACTTTCTAGTCATATGGGGAAAAGTAAATTGTATACACATCTTATATTTTATACAAAGATAAAATCCAATTGATAAAAAATTATTGAAAGATTAAGAAATGAGAACCCACCCAAATATTTAGCAAAATAATTTTTTTAAATAATCCATGATTGGGAAACAATTTGCTAAATTTTAATTACAGCCAGGTGCCATAAAAGAAACAAAACAATAACACAACTCCTCCATAAAATTTTTAAAAACTAAACTATATCTATAGATAGCATAAAATACCATACTGAATAGCCAAGTAGCAAATACCAAATGTGGATAGTATTTGCAGTTCCTATCAGAGGCAAAAGCTAATTTTCTACTATAAAAAGAATCCCTATAAGTCCATTAGGAACAAGTCAATAGCCCTTTAGGGAAAAAATAGGCAAATATTCAGTTCAGAGAAAGGTAAATAGGACTCTCTCTTAAATCTATGAAAAAATGCTAACCTTCTCAACCAGAGAGAAGAAAGTAAAAATTGCAATGAATAGTAGGTGATACCAGACCTGGGGAAGAAGATACACAAGATGTTTCTGAGACATCTGGTTGTAGCAAAAAAGCAATGAATTCATCAAGGACTAAATGGACCATATCAGAGGGATACATGAACCAATGTGACGGGGATAGGGCAGGCCAACATGTGACAATGTGAGCATGAATGACAGTTTCATAGAAGAACATAAAATATATAAATCCACTGGTTCTATTGACAATCTTTTCAAAAAGAAAGTGAGGAAGAAACTAAAATCCGAATAAAGCAGGTATAATACCACTGGCATTAATGCTAGGGCTCTAAATTCTTATGTTGAAAATAGGATAATAAAGATAAGTAATTTATCCTTCCTTTCTTATGTAAAGTATATCAGGGAAATTAATTAGCCCTAACTGATGGGAACAATTTTTTCTTTATTAAAAAATTCTAATAACTGAGGAAAGAGAGGTAGATTTTCTTTAAATCAAAATTCTTCAAACCCTCAGAAAACATTTGTTTCAAGCAATAATGACACAGATGAAGCAATCTGATGAGAGGTAAATGAGGAGCTGTATAAGGGAAGTATCATATTGTGACCTGAAGCCACTGATCATCAGTCTTATCATAGCAAAAGCAGGTCTTCTGCTTTGATGCAATACGAGGTATCCTGCAATATGTGTGAAGTATCATCAGCATGCTGAGCTGCAATCTACACAGATGTCAAGTGTGAATGCTTCTCTACAGAGGATAGATGAACAAGTTAAAGCACACTGCCAGGAGGCAAACAGATGAATACAGAGTGTGGGATTCTGTATAAGACAAACAACCCAGTTTCTATTAGCCGGTGTCAAAGGGTCAAAAGGAAAAGATACTATTCTGATTTCAAAGAGTGTTAAGAGACAAAAAAAAAAAATGTAATGTGTGTCCCTTGCATAGATTCTGATCAAACAAACCATTTCTGTAAGGACTTTTTTCTCACATCTGAATTTTCTTGTGACATTTTAGCACATGCTATGAAATAATAATATTCATTAAGTATGATTATAGCAAGTGGTTATACTATAAAACTTAGAGATGCTTCCATGAGGGTGAAATGAAAGGATGTCTGGATCTTTATTAAAATGTTTCAGCAGTGAAAATAGGAAAAAATGGGAGGAGGGAAACCATAGAAACAAATGCAACATGATCCTGACAATTATTGAATTCAACAGATGTTTATGTATAGGCTTGCTCTTTCTGTATTTGTGTATGAGGAGGTTCGTTTTACGCCTCTTAGTTGGTCTTTAAACCTACATAGGGAAGTTAGTCTCATAATGTTGGTTGAAAGTATAAGTGCTATATCCTATACAGAGAAAAACTTTAAAGTGCTCACATCCAGCATTTATATCTCTGTGTGTTTACATACTTTCATATATGCCAAGTGATGCTCATTGGAGCATTGTGTGTGGTAGCAAATGATTAAAATCTACCCCCGAAGTCCATAAATGGGGACCAAGCAGAGTATCCTGCAGCCAGAAAATGAAACGCTCTGCAGCCTTCATGAACGGAGGAAGAACTAGGTTCAAGAGAAACAAAAGGCAAGATAACCTAAACACTGAATGCTTTAAAGTGAGTCAGACAATTCTTCAGTTGTCTCAACTGCATGGTTGAATTGAATGTTTGAGAAAGTAAGGAAATTCTCAAAGACTAGACTAAAGCAGAAGTGAGGGTGTAAGGGCATAAACCAAAGCTGTGGGCTGTCCTGAGGACACTGAGCAGTCCTGTTTGACCCACAGTAGGGATTTTCTGTTTCGAACACTATGCAATTCTTTGCTGGGACTATCTTGTACACCATAGGGCATTCAGGAGCATCTCTGGACCACACTCACCCACTAGATGTCTGCAGCATCTTCCACCTCCTTACAGTTGCAACATCCCAAAATACCTCTCCTCTGATGAACAATGGCCCCTGGGGGGCAAAATTGCCCTAGATGGAGAGCCATCAGTTCTAAAGGGCCCCAGAAGATGAAAGTAAGACCTTCCCCCAAAAGCTGGAAGCCAGGAAAGGAGGAATACATCTAAAATTTAAACACTAGACAAAGACAGGTTTTGCTGTAAGAAAAAAGATCCCCTTAAGAAATGGGGAGCACAAATCAGCCTTCACATACATTCAGGTGTCCATAGCAATTCTATCTGCAAGGTCCAGAGAAGTAAAACACAAGTGAATATTTTAATTTAAAGCAGACATGTTTCAGTTGTGGCAACTCACAAGTCGAAATACCCTCGGAAATAAAGTGCAAATATGCAGTCTTACGGAAAGTATGACAACAGATTAGCCTGAAATGAACCATTAGTGGACTGGAAGCAAGAACAGGCAGAGTGTGCTCAACAAAACATAAAGGCAGAGTTGGAAAACATTAAACAGAGCCTAATAAAAAAAATGAGGGATACAATTAGAATGCTCGGTGCTGGAGCAGTGGCTTAGTGGGGTAGAGCACCTGCCTGGCATGCATCAAACCTGAGTTTGGTCGCCAGCACCACATACGCAACTATGTGGAAGAAAAGCAAAAACCAGATGAAAAAATAAAATTGATTCTCTTTATCTCTCTCTCTCTTTAAAAGAGCTAGAATGTCCAACAAATATTCATTACAAATTCAGAGGGAAACCATATAAAGAATAGGAGCAAGTAATAATTGAAGAAATGACCAAAATGCTTAATATTCTACCACCCATTTGCAGAGTTAAATGAAACACAGGTTAAAGGATCAGCCAAAATCATTCTACAGTTAGAGGTTGAAATGCAATTTAAACTGACCTTGTCTCTAGAGAGCTTCCTATGATTGGCTATTTTGGTAATTTCCCTTTAATAAGTAAACTTTAATGATGAGAGTAAAGGACATGGCTATAAATGTGTGAAAACACAGTCAGGAGATATATGGTTTGATGTTGTCAGTTCTAAGTAGTTCTCTCTCTCTCTCTTTCTAACTGCTATGCTACTCACAATGTCCAGTTTATGTAAGCTGATTCTTACAGACAAAAATCATCCTTTTAAAAAATGACTGAGTAGGCAACAGACCATGGAGAATGGCCACAAGATTGCTCACCAGACTGTCCTCTCTTGCTTGGGTTTCTGGGGCACAAAGGTTCTTGATTAAGTCAAGTACTGGGTACTCAGTGCTGTCTTTTTAAGATCTCCAAACTTGGCAGTCTGTCAAGAAAATAGATTTGTCAAATTGAATTTAAAAACAATTAAATAAAATTACTCAAGAATTTAACACTATTTGTTTTATACCTAATTATTCCACAGTTCTGATGAACATTGGAACAATGGGACAGACATACTAGTGTGTGCCATATAGTTCAGCAGAAGCTCCCTTAATTATCTAAAATATAGAGAAACATGCCTTGAAATATTGGCTAATTTATCTCCACAAATTAATAGTGTTTTACTTCTACATTATTGTATTACATTATAACACCAATATGTTATTACATTTTTCTAGCAGTACAAGGAGAACTGAATGAAAAAAAATCAGACATTGTGATTCTTTGAATATAGATAGATATCATCAAGAAATTTTCTGACACAAATAATGGAGAAGGATACAATCAAATTTAGTCCTCAAAAGGCTCCCTGAGGTTTTTTGAAATTGGTCAGATAATCAACTATATGCTTCTTTTAAAGCAACTAACAGCACTTCTTAACTTTGAATTAGAATATTCCATGTTTCAAAAGTACACTATTAGCAAATGCTACCTCAGTGACTCGCTTAAGAGAAGTGTCACTAAACTTATATTATCCATCTTAGTCACACATTAAAAAAAAAGAGATTTTGGCAAGTACTGATACAACTGTGTAGGAGGGAGATTAATGGAGAGCAAATTGGGGAGTAATTAATCAAGCTGCATAAGAAAGTGAAAAGAAGAAACAAAGATGCAAGGTTTGACAGGAAAATTCTAAGCTCTTTGTACTTGGCACCAGTCAAAAAAAAAAAAAAAGAGGCATAATAGGGCTGAAAAGTTCATGAATATGCTCCAATTAATCTGGATGTGCACTGAAATGCTTTTTAGTTTGGTTCATTTAAATCTGAAATTCCCTTCCCATTGATGTCAGCTAGTTAGCCAAGATGCTGCATTACTGTTATGATCACTGCAGCGCACATAATTTAGATTTATCTCTTTAGGGACTCGACTCCACCCCCTGCTAGTTAATATGCTCACCATGTTTAATGATGCAAAAAATTTCCCTGAGTACAGGTTATTTATCTTTATCAGGGGCTGCATTTGGCTGGCTGTCTGTTATCAGCCAGAATATTTGTTCCTAAATGGTTGGTTCTCATACATATTCCAGGGCAATCCTGAGGGCCATATCATCACCGAGATTTGCAATGTAAGTGTTTCAGTTCTTGAGATACACCTTCGTAATACTGATTTATGAGTTTGAAACAGCTGAAATTATGATTCAATCAGTGAACTCTGAAATCACTGTTACAAAATGCAAAAATCAATCTAAAATCTTAAAAAAGACTTTCTTTGGGGGAGTTAGGAAGATAGGTAACAAACAACATAGGAACATGAATATACAGTAAGGAAAAGAGTCGCACATGATCTGCAATCATGCTGCTAAACCATAACCTAAGAAAAACAGAGACGAACAAGTAGATCCAAAGAGAATAGTCTGCAGACTGTAACTTTCGTCCCATTACCTCAAACTTAGATGAAGAAAATGAAATGAGTCCTTGATATGATAACCAGCAAACAGCCCCAAATCCAAAACTTCACAGAATCAAAGCAGATATTGGTAGTTCTGAAAATATAATACTTTAAAATAGTAAGAACACTCTAGGAAGACAAAATTTTTATGCACAAGAATGAAAGAGGATTGGGGTGAACAGTCCAGGTAGGAAGGAGAATTGTTTTAGTTGAACTTTTTTTTTTTCTTTAAATTCCTTGGGTGGATTGCTCTCTACACATTTTTCAAGCAAAGCAGACAATCCGCCAAACATCACAGCACAGCCCAGACTGGATGGTGCAGCACCTCAGGAAAAGACTGTGGCTGCTTAGGGTAGAGGGATAACAGCATTCATGTGCAGCTATTCTATTTCCGCCAATAGCTTTGGCCTCCATCACCTCCATATCCTGGCTTGTAGATAACTTAAATAAATAGCAGCATTAATAGGAAAGCTGGAGAAAATTCCAGCCGGAGTGGTGTCATGGGATGTGTCAAATGGAGGCTGGTGGAGCCTTACTATAAATGCAGGGGCTCTTCTCCAAAGCATATCCCACCCACTTAGATGTTATTAAGCTCATAAGCAAGGGATCACACAGGTGGCTGGGATTTAGCTCGCCCATCTCTGACTGCAAAGGAAAACATGCATGCATGGCTCAAGTTACTACTAGAAACTGAAGGGAAAATAAGACCCCCGAGAGACCAATATTAAAAAGACAACCAACTGAACAAACTCTAAGAGAGAATTAATAGTCCAAAATAAAAAGGAATGTCAAATTAATAAAATAATATTTTAAAGAGATAATAACAGAAATTACATGAAGAACGAAAGGCAGGGGTTGGAGCGTATCTCTGTGGTTATGGCACTTCCTAGCATGTGCAAGGACCCAGGTTCGAACTCCAGCACCATGTACCCAACGAAGTGTCAGAGCAACAAAAGCCATGTGAAAAACTAAATAAAATTGATTCTTTCTCTCTGTATCCTCTCTTTATTTAAAAATAAAAAATTAAAACAAGAACCAATGGGAAAAACTGAAGTTAACAATGTCATAGCAGAAAGAAAGTAGGAGAATGAATAGCAGAAAAGTTACCTCCAAAGACTGAACAGCAAGCTGTAGCCAAAGGTCAAAGAATTCCCAGAAGGCATCAGAAAGCCAGAAATGATGAAAAAATAAAATTTTTAACTTTAAAAATATTGAAAGGTATAGAAAATAGAAAACAAAATATCCACACACTTATACTTTGAAAAAAAAGAAACATATTAAGGGGGGTAAGCTTAGAGATGGAGTGCATGCTTAGTATGCTGCAGGCCTTGGTTCAAATCCCAGTGCTCCAAACATAAAATAAAACAAAATAGATACATGGAGGAGATGGAATACTTAAAAAAATAGTGACTGATAAATTTCCACAGTTTAAAGAAAATGGAAGACCTAGAGTGAATGCAGCCAGAATAACAACCCAAGAAAAAGAAAAAAAGATACAGAAATTCTCTGACAGACTGTAGTAAAATTTAATTTAAATTTGCAAAAAAAAATTACAAAACCTTTCTGAAAGAGCAGGTGAACTTAAAGTTTGGTGAATCAAAGTGATTTCAGGGTTTTTGCAGAAATATAGGACATAAAAAACAATCAAGTGATGTTTTCAAAATAAAAGGAATATATTTTTGAACTTGAAATTTTATACATTGCCAAGCTTTTATTTAAAATTGAAAGTGAAATAAAAGTATTTCTCAGCAATACAAGGCTTCAGAGAAAAGGCCCTGAATAAATTTGTTAACAGTTTTGCAGGCAGTACACAGTCAGAAACTGAAATAAGTTCGAGAATACCAGACGGGGTAGGTAAGGGTATATACACAACACAGTAAATTTTCTTATTATATAAATATACAATGATACCTTCCCTCCAGAGGAATTAATATGTTATCAAAGATCCTTTAGATCGATAGGCTCTAATGGCCATATAATTTTTCCATATTATTAATAATTTCTGTATTATACTGGTTCTTCCAAATAGAAACAGAGGGAAACATTGAAATGATTAATACAAACTTTTCTTCAAACTATTATAAACTATATAAAGTTAATAAAAGAAGAAGAGTCTTATTCATCCCATAAGCAAAGAAGGAAAAACTCTAAAAAATATCTAATAATCAAAAATATATTAAAATTATGCATAATGGTCAATGAGATCTTACTTTAGCTATTCAATATTAGTTTCATATTAATAAATATAGAACTATAATTTTTCATATGAATATGCTAAAATATGAAAAAAAATCCCATGGTAGTCTCAAAAAATTTTTATATATAACAAACTTTATTAAAGCCTTCTAGGAATATAAATGAGTTTTTTAATCTGAAAAGAGTTACATATCAAAATTTGTAGCATTCCTCACGTAAAATAGAGAAACTTTAATTTCCCCATTAAGTTAGAATAAAAGAAATACTTCAAAAATCAACTCTTTCAAATCTCAAAAATGAAGAGGCAAAAATATCATTACTTCTAAATGCTCTGATTATCTACACCATGAATTCTTCAGAAGCAATATTTGGCAGGTAAAACTCAATAAAAATCTAATAATATTCATCTATAGCAATAATAAAGTAGAAAATCATGTGTTATATAAGTAAATCTATTAAATACCTATCTAGTTATTATCCTGGCAAAAAGAAAGAAATTTTGAAATTCAAAACAAAGAAAAGAGAAATATTATGTTCTTGAATTAAGATAATAATTCTACATAAATGAATACATAAAACAATTCTAATTCAATCCCATCAAAAATTTGTGAAAAAAAACAACAAAATGTAAAATTTATATGGAAAAATAAAGATCCTTGAATATGAAGGTCGATTCTGAAAAATTAGTGAAAAGATGAATTTTTCACCTAAAAATCTAGAAACTCTTCAGAGTCCTAATAATAATTTATAAATAATAACAATAAAACACAAAAACGGATTCATACATAAAAAAGAAACATCATATTAGAAATATAACAAGAACAGACCAGTGTAAGTATAGAAACTAACCAGCTTTCTAGAAGTGATTGAGATAACTGATTCAAAATAGAGAAAATAAAACTGGATCTCTACCTCACTTCATATAAAATAAAATATCTCAGAGATTAGATAAGCAAAGGTGAAAAATAAAATTTAAAGAATAAAGATAAAATTTCTAAGACAAGATTAGAGACTTGCTTTGTGACCTTAAACAAGACCCCAAAATGACAAAACATCGATTTAAGAAATTAAACATTGAAATTAATGCTTATGCCTGAACATCTCAAAGTTGGAAAATGTGATATGCTAAAAGAAAGCACCAGCAAATTCTTAGAAAACAAAGAATTTACATCTAAAATATACAAAGAACTCTATAAATTAACGTGAAAAGGACAGCAAATCAAATGGGGCAGAGGCAGATAAAGATGAGAACATATTTGGGATAGTTTAGATATTTGAGAAATCCAACTACCTACATATATATCAAGAAATACTCAACATCACTAACAATCAGAGATTTACAGTTAACACAACTATCAGAATATACTTCACACAAAATAGTACAAAATATTTGGCAAACATTTGGAAAACTGATGTTCTCACTGCTACTCCAATCGTGCTCAGAAGCAGCATGGAAGTAATAAAGATGCAGTGCATATGGTAAGTACTTGCAACCTAGATATATCCCGGAAGGACTGTTAATTCCTGAGTTAATTATTAGAACAGGGAGCTGGTGTCAACCAAGGTGACCATTGAGAGAAATATATGAGTAAGGTTTCTGATCCTTTGGCATGTTTAAAATATTCTTCTTATGTTTGGAGGAACTTCTCCCTCCCTGAGTCCTATCACATCAACGTCAGAAATTTTCTTTTTCTGCATCCTTTTCAGCTAGGTTCTGGCATGTGACCTAGGTCCTGATGATTAGTGACACCTACATTAGACTATGACTCAGAGGAGAGTGAAACAAAGAAAAGGGTTGAATTAATTCTTATAAGGCTGGTGGAGAATCACAGAGATGCAAGCAGATTTCAGAGGCAACATTGGCAGAGGTTCAAAAGGTAACATCCCATGCCCACAGCAGTGAGTTGTGAGGTCAATGCAAATCACTGTGACAAAGAGTCTCCATTAAGGCATTATTCCTAGCTGGGTAACCTCCCAATTTGTGTTCTCTATCTTTCTTTCTTTCTCCCTCCCTCTCTTTCTCTCCCCCTTACCCTCTCCCTCAACCTCCTCCTCCTCCTCCTCCTCCTCCTCCTCCTCACTATGCTCCACTCTCCTCTCTCTCCCTACATGTGAGAACACAACAAGGTGGTTCCTGAAATCAGAAAGGGAGCTCACCAGAAACTGACAAAGCTAGCACCCTGATATGTACCCCTAGACTCCAAAACTATGAGAAAATAAATATCTACTGCCTAAGCCATCCAGCAAATGGCATTCTGTTATTGAAACCTGAGCTGACAGAGACAGCACATGTTCCTATAGAAATGGAGGGATATCCGAACTGGTGCGGGAGCTCGGTGAGACCGTGCTTGCCTGGCATGCGTGAGGACCTGGGTTTGAACCCCAGCACCACGTACACAACTAGGTGTGGAGCACTTAAAACCAGATGAAAAACTAAATAAAATTGATTCTTTCTCTCTCTCTCTCTTTAAAAAAAAAAAATAATGGAAGGATATCAAGCTGACATATAGCTTGATAGCTGACATATATTGCTAAAACAATTAAATTTGGCAGCAGTGTTTTGAAAATTAACCATACTTACAAAAGGCTTATAATTTTTATTGGTATATTACCAATAAAATTCTTTATTGTAAAACTTCTCAAGGAAAAATTAAAGCTCATTATGTCAAGGCCATGTAAATCAAGATTGAGAAATCTTGATTTCTTGAGAAATCTTCCAATCTGCTACAGATTGGAAGAGACTAAGGAAATATCGTATATTGGAAGAGACTTAGGCAACATCGTATACTAAAGTAAATCCTAGGACATCAACTGACCTGTTATTACTATTTCCTCTCATCTCTTAACATGACTCATTCTACGACCCAGAATGAAGCACCTTCTACCTGTTTCTCCTCTCTACTCTCTGTACATCCTTGCAACCATAACATTAAGGTTCCAAAACCCTGTAATCTCTTTCCTGCAATCTAAACTTTCCACCTCTTTCAAGGCATAACTCAAGTTCCTTCCCTTCCAGGATACTTTCTCTGATTTGTTTTAGAGCCTAGAAATTCAACAAGCAGTTCAAATCTGCAAAATGCATTTTAATATTTAATTGATTGTGTGTGTGTTATCTTTCATTTGTCTCTAAGCGCTTCTTGAAGTTCTGTCTTGATATATTCTGTTAGTGATATTTTCATCACTGTGACCAAAATAACTGACAAGAACAACTTCATGGAGAAAAGACTTATTCTTAGCATCCAGTTTCAGAGGTTCAGTCATAATTCAAGGACTGTGTTGTCTGAGATGAAACAGAACATCCTGGCAGAAGGGCCTGACAGAGGAAAGCTACCCAGTTCAGGGTGGCTGGGAATCAGGGAGAAAAAGCAAGGCACCAGGGACAAAATGTGAACCCCAAAGGCACGCTTCCAGTGAAGGACTTGCTCCAGCAACATCCTGGCTGCCTGAAGTCATCCTCCTTTCAAATTGATAATCTATCAAATGGTGAGGGCTTCAATCATTTCACCTGTATTGGCACAGGAGCTTTTCAGGGACACCTCATATCCAAACTACAACACATATATTTTGAAATCCTCAAAGTCAGGTTTGCTTCCTAGTCTTTAGATTAGCTGTTCCCAAGAACTCGTGTGAGACAAAGCATGAAGTTTTAGAGGCAAAATGATTGGGTTATGGGAGCCTTGACCTAATCAGTGCATTAATCCTCTGATAGGGACTAATTTGGTAGGGACCACAGGCAGGTAGGGTGTACCTGGATGAGGTGAGTCCTGGGGATGACCCTTTGTGATATGTATTTTGTTCTGGACAAGTGGCCTCACTTTCTAAAGTTTCCTGAGTCCCAAGCCGCTTTCCTCCACCACTCTTCCACCATGATGCTCTGCCTCATCTCAGGCCCCAAGGAATGGAGTTGGTCATATATGGAGTGAGACTCTGAAACTGAATGATAAACATTTCCTCCTCTGATTGTTCTTGTCAGGTCTTTTGGTCTCTGCAGTGAGAAAGCTTCTCTAGCACCTAATCTACTACTGGCTATACAATCCCTATATGATGTGTTATTTTCTTCACTACATCATTGTGAAAATAGCTTATTTGGGTTGATACTTGTAAAGGAAAACAACTGACATAAAGATGTAAATTAAGTGTGATTTTCAACTAAGTTATTGTTGCCATTTGATTCAAATAAGATTACATTCAAATTCCGGTGAAAACACGTGAATGAAGCAATTTTCACAGGAAGCTGTTAACCTGCTAAAACACTGAGAAATACAGATAGTGCTGAAATGGGATTTAGTTGTGTACTTCTTGACTCAACTATGCAGACTATGTACTTTCCTTTAAATGAGAAGCTGAACCTGAGATAAGTAGTGGTATTTCTCACCAGTTGTAACAAAACAACTGGTAGCATTGAAGATATTAAAAAGATAAAGAGAAACTGAGAAGTAAAGATTTAGTTACATGGATTCTTGCCTTATGGCCTCCCTCCAATGGGACTATCTATCCATAGAAAACTTTTCAGCAATTTTTTCTATTTCTTCTACACATGTGTCCTTTCTTCGTAATCTGCCGCCCTGGGTAAACCATGGTACTTGTCACTGCCAGTACTTTCCTCAGATATTTCCAACTCACTACACCTCCCAAAATTTATGTTCCTTCCATAAATGTATGAAAAAAGAAGCTAGAATGACTTGATCTTACTTCATATGTAAAATGATCTTGTCTGAAGTTAGAGTCAAATTGCAACCAATATCATTGTGTGAAGAGAAACTCTGAACCCATATGAAGTTTTTAGTGAAAGTAAAGAGAGCAATTACATATTTTCCATAATTCCTACATTGGCATGTTAGGAAAATTCAAACAAATTTGTTTAGAGACTGAACAAGATAGTATTTTTACAAAGTTATAGTTTTATATATACTTTGATAGGTGATAAAAGGAGACAATAGGTTAGAGTTTAAATGGTGTGTAAGGGATTTACTGACTTAAGTCAAGGCTTTCATATACTCTTGGGAAAATATCTCAGTTCTTTAACATGATTAGATGCTGGCTACATGTCATGGTCTATCAAAAGTGATTCCGCCCTCCTGGGAAATACAATCCACTATCTCTTTGACAGTCAGATCCATCTCTTCTTTTCCATCTTGCTTTGATATAGTTAGCAGAATAGCCCTTGCCCTGTAGTCTTTGCCAAGCTATCTGGCACACACTCTATTCACCTTTTCAGAGTACTGAAAGGAAAAGTGATAAGTTCTGCTCCTGATATGGTTAGTGAGTACAACCGTTGTGCCATCAGCCTCCAGATGCTTCAGCAGAGCAACACCACATGCCCAGCATACATCTTTCAGATGGTTACTAAACCTACAAGATGCCAACACTTACAAATCAGGAGAATTTATCCACAAATACAGATTTTTGGTGTCTTTTAAAAATTTGAAGCTATGTCATAACACTACCATATTCTACAAATTAGCAATCTGGAAGAATGTCCCCTGGTACCAGGACAGGCATCTCCCAGTGGCCATAACCCATCCATTTTCTGTGTCCCTCACTCTGAAGCTTAGCTTCAGCTTCCAGTTACCACTGAGCTCTTGATATGATTTTTTATATCTAATGAGCTTCACTATGTTCCATGCCTAACATAAAACTTCTGACCACAATAATAACTCAGCCATCTCTGAAAGACAGAATTGGCTATTGAACTAAAGGTCAAGTGTGCAGGGTCAAAAAAAAGTCTAGTTTGCTCCCTGCTAGATCCCAGCGTATACTCAGTGCTTTGGATAATTACTGTTTCCAAAGTATATGTCAGGTGAATGATCCTAGGAGCAGGGATAATGTGTTCTCTGGAATGTTTCTGAAATTTCATTCCTCCCTAGGGTAATTTAAGTACCACTAGGTAACATGTAATGGGTTCATTGTGTCACCCAAATCTCTTACGTTGAAGTATAACCCTCAGTACCATGGTATTGAACTTATTTGGAGATAGAGTCTTTATAGAAGTTAAAATAAGTTTGTTAGTGTAGGCTTTAATACAATATGGCTGGAATCCTTACAAAAAAAGAGGAAATGTGGAGACAAACATGCACACACAGAGAAAACCCAGTGTGAAGAAGGCAGCAGAGATCAAGGAAACACTTGTACAAACTAAGAACATCAAAGAGTTCCAGAAACTGGCAGCCAAGGGAGAAGCACGGAATAGATGTCACCTCATAAGGAACCAACTCTGCCTTGATTTGAGATTTTTAGCCTTCAGAATCTTGAGTGAATAAATTTCTGTTGTTTAACCACCCAGATTGTGCTATTTTGTTACAGTACCCCCAGGAAATGATATACCAGGGGCCTAAATGTTATGGTTTCTACCACTCTACAAGATCCTGTTTCCATTCTCTGTAGCACTGCTGGGATGCTCATTTTTCTTTCATTAATCAATACATGGGAGAAATCAATTTATTTAAGTCTCTTATTAGCAAGACTCTGTCATCCTTATATTTTTTTCCCACCCAAATCCAAAGTCTGGTATAGCAGTATTCTGAGAACTTCCTAAGACATATATGCCTTAAGATTTAAATTCAGTGCTGATGGGCAGGAGTGATTTGTGATAGCTTCAGGAGGAATAAATGTGATGATAAAATTTATGCATAATGGGAATGGTGAAAGGCAAATCTGAATGTGCCTTTGAACATTTGTATCTATTTGTTAAAAAAACAATATTACTGAAATACGGTGGAAGGGACAGGCTAATTTCAGCAAAATCTTGGGACAGTTTTGTAGACTTTATGGGCTTTTCAATTTTTCTTAATTATTCTGGCTTTTAATTTTTAGATTGATTTTGGTCATTTATGTTTCTTCAAATTATTTGGAAACAATTTAAGAATATTAAAGTTTTGCTTCTGCCATGAAATGAAATGTTCAAAAGCAAATTGGTCCCAAATGAATGTTTATAATCACAAACTAAATAATATTTTTGAAAACTAAGTCAATTTCTCTCCCAGCCCCAACTTTAACAATTTTTAGTAATTACAAACTAACATCTATTTTCAGCCAATGATTATTTCTTCAACTATTTATTCCCTCTACATTTCTTTTAAATTTGAGCAGCTATCCTAAAGCTGCCTTCATTTAAAAAATACCCATCAGGGTTGAAGAAATGGTTATAATTTATTTGCGTGAAGTTGGAACTAGGATTTTAAGTATTATAATTGTCAGGGTCATTTTTATTAATCACAGACATTACTTTACCATTCACCCCAAACACCAAGTCAGAAGGGAAAGTGCTTTTTGCTTAATTCAAATAATTACTTTACAAATGTTAAACATGGAGCACTGGTTGATTATTGTCAATGGAAAAACAAAGATAGAGCTATTCTTTTATTTGATCTTTGAGCTGGTAAAATAAACATCACAAGTCATTTTTTTGTTTGTTTGCTTTTTAAGAGAGAAGGAGAGAGTGAGAAAGAAAATCAATTTTTTTTCATCTGGCCTTTGCTTCACTGACATGCAGTTGTGTTTGTGGTGCTGGGGTTCCAACCCGGTCCTCACGCATGCCAGCAAGCGCCGTAACTGCTGGGCTACCACTCCAGCCCACAAGTCAAGTGATCAAATAGTGACCAGAAATATGTTTTTTATCATTTTCTCATTTATGAAATTTAATAGACTAATAAACTGTTTCTAATTTATTGGCACCTGAACGTGGCAGCCATGGGAGTGAAAAAGAAAGGGTAAATAGGTGCCATGATTGCTTTGAAAACACCAGTTTTTCAAATCAACCTGAGTGGTTCTAGGTGAAACCTAAGTAATAGTTTTCCAAAATTTGACAAGTCTAATATGACAAAATGGAAACTGAAAGTCAGTATAAAATTCTGTGCCTCTTAGTTAAGTGAATGACGTGCAAATTATAACTAAACCCTGGATATCTTGAATCTATTATTATATAGTCAAAATCTCAGGCATAAAAGTCTTGCAGGCCCGCAAGCAGTATCAAGATTCAATGATTCAGTGAGCTTGAAGATAAAGAGATAATCACCTTAAAGTGACTCTTGGATGCTTCCCTGGGAAATGAACAACTGGAGCATCATCTTCAATGATTAGGAAACTTAAAAGAGGGGAACACTTGAAAGACAAAGACATTGATTCTAGTTGCTGGCCTCCTTCTTTTGAGAAAGTCATAATGCATTTGGGTAGATATATCCATTTATAAAATAAGGACTTAGATCAACAAGAAAATTTAGAAGTTTGAAAGTAAAATTGGCTGTTTTCAATACACAGATATTAGAGGAACATAAGGTCACTTTGAAGATCATTTCTTATAATGTGGCCCAAACATTTCAAAGGGCATGATCATAAGATGACGGCTGTCACCTTAGGCTACCTAAGAACCACCAGAGAGCATCATCCAGAATCTAGCAACACTTGTAAGTGAGAACTCTCAAACAGCACTTACTTTGAAAGGAACGTCTGCCTATTTTGGGAAAGATAATACACAGCAGCATTTTCAAAATGCGTAGAGGTAGAAAAATAAAAGGTTCAGCTAAAATGTTTAGACCATTGTGGGAACAGGCCCACTTTAATATGCTTTTCAATTCTGAACACATTGGTAGTGCTCAAAACACATTACAAAAGTAATAACATGATAATGGAGTTGGGAATCCTGTAAAGGTTATATAGAATTCAATTTATAAATCAAAATGCCTAAAAATCAAACTTGGGCCAACCTCCTAAAGGTATTGGATTTTCACTACATTGAGTAAGACAAGGATCTCATAACTATGAGAATAAACACTGACTAATATGCCCAGGGCCTAATTTCAAACTATTTAGATTCTCTTAGCTATTTCTTTCTCCTTTAAAACAAAATTCCCACAATTTTCATAAGCTTCGAGGCTAAAAAATCTAAGCATTTAGTAATAGTCACATATTTCTGAATGTGAGAATTAAGAAAATAAGGTAGCCTGGAGAAAGATATTCAAAAGCAAACTGGTTACAAATGGATGTCAAAACATGATATAATACAATTGTCAGCAATGGACTTAAGCCAAAATAAAAAATAAAGAAGAACCACTGAACATTAAATTAGTTGAATTATTTTAAGATGACTTATTTTAACTCTTTCTAATATTATTCTTCTAAAGAGAGATTTGTTTCTTTTAATAGCCCATGGTATAGCAGTTTGTTAGGACCAAACATGGGTATAAAGGCTTTTTAACATAGAATTTCCCTATTTCCTTACATTACAAAAATAATTTATATTTTTCTAAATGAAAGAGATAAAACATGGTACAAAAGCATGAAGGAAATTCAGGGTATACAAAGGAGTAAAAGGAAGATAGTTAAAATCACTAAAGAAGCCTCTAAATTTGGTAAAAACCATTCCAATCATCTCTCAGTTATATAAAGATTTATATGAATAAGCCCATGCTCTGTTCTGTATGTTTTTATTCAATATGTCTAAAAAGTCTTTATTATTAATAAATAATATACATTATCCTTTCTTAAAAAAATTTAAAATCAATGTACAATATTGTAATTGCATCTTGAATGAACAGTCTCTCCTAAGGAGAATAAAATTCTTATTTAACTGATACCTAATATTTGTACACATTTGTGTGTAGAGTATGATAATTCATGTAATACAACATGCTATGGTCAAATCCATATAAATAAATTTTCATCTCCTGATATGAGTAATATGAAGTGAAATACTCTCAGTGTGAACTGGAAAAGGGAATAAAATGACACCTGGTTAATGACAAGTGTTATATAGTTTAGATATAAGGTGTTCTCTCAAAAGTTCATGTGGGAGACAATTCAAGAAAGTTTAGAGGTGAAATGATCAGGCTTCCTTGACCTAATCAGTGCACTGATCCACTGGTATGCATTGATGAGGTGGTAACTCTAGGTAGGCAGGGTGTGGCTAGAGGAGGTGGATCACTAGGTACATGCCTTTGGGTTTATATTTTGTCCTTGGTGAGCAAGAGCTCTCTCTGCTTCCTGAACTCCTTTCTGCCACCACACTCTTCCGCCATCTTTTGCCTCACTTAAGCTGACAGCAATGTGGTCAGCCATCTATGGACTGAGACCACTGAAAAAGTGAGCTCCAAATAAACTTTTCTTCTAAAATTATTCTGGTCAAATCTTTTGGTCACAGAAGCAAAAACAAAAGCTGACTAAAAACTACAGGGCAGATACGGTTCTCACCACTGAGGACAGCACTGACACTTTTATCCTTGACACCCTGCCAGGGAATTAGATGAAAACATATACAACTTCAAGATTAAGGACAAAATGTTAGGAAAAATTTTGACTCTTAGCCTACATAGGATTTTGTATTGTCACTGGGATGTGTGCATTCATAAATAAAGATTCCTCAAATTGAAGGAAATTCAAGGAAAGATTCAACAGTGCTTCTGAATGTTATTCAGGTTTTGAGTACTTGCTCATGGCAGAAAATTATTCATCCATTTAATCTAAATTCATGCAACTGGGGCAATTTATTCTCAAGTTTATACTATATAAGTAATATGGAATTAATATCACAGGCACAAATGTTAATAGGAATAAACAAAATGCTAAAATAAGATGCATGATTCCTAATTCAATTTGTATTCATTTGATATTGGTTTACAAGTTACATTGTTTTCTAGGATGATCAAGTAAATGAAAGTCATTATCAAAAGTTGAAGAGAAAAATGCACCTATTTGGAACACACAATCCAGGGACTATTCACTGTACATCAAACTGCATCTACAGACACATTTAGTTCTCTCAACAAGAGTAACAGGCAGGTCTTCTCATCCCCATTTTACAGATAAAGAAACAAAGGAGAAATACGAATTTAGAAAATTATAGTAAAATAATGCTTTCAGAAAAATGGGTTATTTGATTAAGCAGTAGAACATTTATAGTTCAGTTTCTTAATAGTAGTAGAAATTAAATAACTTATTTAAAATAATAATTAGTAAGGATTATAGATAAAGTTATTAACTAGACTTACCTTATTGTATTTGACAATTTATCTAACTTTCAAATTTTTGTACCTTTATCTGGAATGAGAGTTTTCACTTTTATATTTAAAAAGACACTAACCAGGGGCTGGAGCTGTGGCTCAGCAGTTATACCACTTGCCTGGCATGAACAAGTATGCAAGTTCAAACCCCAGCACCATGTACCCAATGAAGTCTCAGAGCAACAAAAGGCACATGAAAAACTAAATAAAAATTGTTTCTCTAGTTCTCTTTTTTTCTCTCATTCTCACTGTCCCTCTCTCTTAAAAAATAAAAAAAGACACTAACCAGCCAGGCATGGTGGCATATGCCTGTAATTCCAGCAACGTGGGAGAATGAGGCAGGAGGATTGCAAGATCAAGGCCAACGTCATTAAGCAACTTCACAAAACCTTTCTCAAAATAAAACATGTAAAATCTAACAAGGATATAAAGGACCTCTACAATGAAAACTATCTAACATTTAAAAAAGGAAATTGCAGAAGACCTGAAAAGTTGGAAAGAGATTCCATGTTCTTGGTTAGGCAGAATCAAGATAGTCAAAATGGCCATTCTACCAAAAGACCTATACAGATTCAATGCAATCCCCATCAAGATACCAATGAAATTCTTCATGGACATAGAAAAAGAAATTCTCAAATTCATATAGAACAACAGAAAACCCAGAATAGCCAAAACATTACTACCAAGAAAAAGGAAGCAGGAGGTATCACAATTCCTGACCTGAAAAAAAACACTGTGCTATTGGTATCAAAATAGAAATGGAGACCAATGGAGCAAAACAGAAGATACCAAGACAAACCCTCAAATCTTTAACTATCTGATATTTGATAAAGGGGGCAAAAGCATAGTATGGAAGAAGGACAGCCTATTCAACAAATGGTGCTGGAAAAACTGGACAGCCAAATGCAGATGACTGAAATTGGATCCTTACCTCTTACCCTGCACAAGAATCAAATCAAAATGGCTCAAGGAACTGGAAACTAAACCAGCAACCGTACAATTGCTTGAAGGAAAAAGAGGATCAACACTACATGACATAGGTGTCAGCACCGCCTTCCTTAATGGGTCTCCCATAGCACAAGAATTAAAGCCAAGAATAATGAATGGGATGCCATTAAACTAAAAAGCTTCTGCAAAGCTACAGAATTAGTCAATAGTGTCAAGAGAGAACCCACAGAATGGGAGAAAATCTTTGCCTGCTTGCTACACCTCAGACAGAGGGCTAATACCCAGAATATATGAAGAACTCAAAAAACTAAACAACAAACCCACAAATAATCCAATCAAAAAATGGGATAAGGAGCTCAATAGAAATTTCTCAATGGAGGAAGTCTAAAATGCCCATTAAGTATATGAGAAAATGTTCTACACATCACTATCAATTACAGAAATACAAATCAAAACTTCACTGAGATTCCACTTCATTCCTGTCAGAGTGGCAAAAATGAAGAATACAAACAATGACAGATGCTGGCGGGGTTGTGGGAAAAGAGGAACACGTATCACAATTGGTGGGACTGCAAGCTTACACATAGCCACTCTGGAAAACAATGTGGAGATTCCTCAAAAAACTAGGGCTAGAACCACCTATGACCCTCCTAGACATTTTCCCAAAAGAATAGTCATATTACAAAGGTACAGCTTCATCAATGTTTACAGCAGCTCAATTTACTATAGCTAAACTATGGAAGCAACCCAGATGCCCCTCACTGGATGAGTGGATTCAAAAATATGGTACATATATACAATGGAATTCTACTCTGCTATTGGAGAGAATGATATCACGGCATTTGCAGCCAAATGGATGGAGATGGAAAAATTATGCTAAGTGAACTATCCCAAACTCAGAAACTCAAGGGCCAAATGTTTTCTCTCATATGTGGAAGTTAGAATACAATCAGAAACAGACTGAAAGTAGGCCAAGCTAATAATATCCTCAATATGGGTGGATTTTTACACAAACACGGGGAATCTTGCCTATGACGCTGGAGGATGAAGAGAAGGGGACAGGGAAGGGAGGGAATAAGAGGAAAATCAAGGCAGCTGGAGAGAGTAGGGGGGTTATCAACCCAGTGGGGAACCTTTGACTTCCATGAGAAACCCAACTAACATGGGAGGAAAGTAGGAGAAATACAGGATTGGGGTGAACCCAAAGGGGGGAAAATCATAAACTGGCATCAGCCTTGGCTTGCTCTGTCATTATACATGTGATCATGGTTATGTGGCAACAATTCCCTCCTGTATATATGACTATGTTGAATGAATAAAAATAAAAAATAGGAGAGGAACTCGGTGGTTAAGTGCCTCTTGGTTCAATTCCTGGTATCAAAAAAATAAAAAAATTTAAAAACACATTAACTATGAACGTCACTGCTTAGGATTTCAGATTTACTCATGGCTTTGCCACTCAGGCTGGGGATTTCCTTCTTGTCCTCAGGACTCACCTTGTTCTAACTCAAGTCAAAGTATCTCAGAAAAAAAAATCATAACAACCTCTGGAATACATCTCTTAGAAGTCAAACTAAAAACTTTCAAAATATTGAAGCAAGTCAAATTTTAGAATGCATCCAATTCCCAAGAGGGCTTAGATGATAAATTTCATGCATATAGGATGCTAATGAGATACATAGCAAAGTCCATGGAAAATAGTGAGTCAAGACATTTTGAAAGTAAAATGCAAGGGAAAAGGTTGTCCAGGATATCCAGATTATATCTGGCATAGTGTTTTGTACATTTGAATCACTTAAATATTTATTACATTTAATATATGCATGAATAAAGAAGAATGAGAACTGAGTCCTCTTTTTTAGCTAGGAAAAGTACAAGTAAAAGTCATCCTGAGAAACTGCAGTGTCCAATCAAAATCTCTGTTACAGCTGGAGAGCAGAATGCTTAATGCCAACAACATTAAAAAATCACAGCAACAAAAACAGCCACAAGCCCTACTCATCTGGGAACCAGGTTCAGATACTGCACTTATAAAGAAATGTTGAAATTTCTACTTCATGCCGTTAGAGTTACCTACATTAAGAACATAAGAGGAATTGCTTCAGGGCTGGAGTGGTGGCTCAGGGGTTATGGTGCTTGCCTGGCATGCACAAGTACATGAGTTCAAACCCCAGCACCACATACACAATAAAGTGTCTGAGGAATGAAAGTCACATGAAAAACTAAAGAAAAATTTCTTTTCTCACTGTCCCCTCTTTCTTAAAAAATAAGAGTGATTGCTTCAATTGTTGATCCACCTGGTTCTGATTATTTTTCTACAATTGAAAACAAGTCACCTTTTTTCAGTTGTAAACTGTATACCATCCTTTAAGTAACATCTCTAAGGTTATATATTTAAACTACCATACCAATGTAGTGCAATAACAGGCTTATATAATAGGCAGCCCTCAGATTCTGAAAGTATATTGTAGTAAAAAACTAAAAAAAAACATAAGAACTCATTCAGTTCTCCAAAAAAATAATCATGAATAGTTTTGGAAGTTTTTCAACTTTATGTGAACATATACAATTGTATCAGATATTTATGATATTAAAATCTAAAGGGAACAGCGAATATGTGTGTGAAACATAGGGATTGTGTCATTTGTCTCTTACAAGTTTTGTGTATGATAAAACACAAATATATAAGTTGAAAAATATAGAAAGATATAATTTATCTTTATATATATATATATATATATGAAAGAGAAGAAGTCTTTGATGGCAGGCACATCTAGGAGAATTTAGAGATTCTCTACACAGGCCTCTCAGTATAAAATTTTCAATTGTGTCCTTTTGTTTTATTTTGTTTTTAAGTTGATACCTATCTCACTTTATTTACTTTATAACTAAGAAATTAATATGGGTACTTGCAATTCTCAATAGTATTTATTTATTTTATTAGCACTTTATAGTTGAGTATAGTAGTTGAGTTCACCCTGAACCTGCTTGTTCAAACTCAAACAAGCATGGAAATAAATTTCAGTTCATGAGCCCCTCCTTCCCATACACTTTTCCCTCCCGTTTTCCCTCCACTCTCCTATTCTCCATCCTCTACTTGACTTCCTTGTGCTTGTCCATGAATTTATGATTGATTCTTTATATAATCCTATCCTTCCCTCCCCTTTCCATTATTTTCCTCTAGCTTCCACAAATGAATGTAAACATTCAACCTTTGAATTTGAGTCTGTTTTATTTCACTTAGCATGACATACTCTTTTGCCATCTATATATCAGCAAATGCATACTTTCATTATTTTTCTATGGCTGAGTAGGACTCCATAATATATAAATTAAATATATATAAATTATATATATATATATATATTATAATATAATCACAATTTCTGTGTCCATTCATCAATTGATGGGCAACTGGGTTGATTCCATAATTTAGCTATCATGAATTGTGCTACCATAAACTTTGAGGTAGCTGAATCATTATAGCATGCCAATGTTTTGGGAAACTACCCAGGAATGGAATAGCTGGGGTCATGTGGTGGTTTCATCCCTAGTTTTTTTAAGAGTCTCCATAACGCTTTCCAGAGTGGTTGCACTAGTCTGCAGTCCTACCAACATTGTACAAGTGTTCCATTCTACCCACAACCTTGCCAGCATTTGTCGTTGTTCATATGCTCCATCATTGCACTCTTACTGGAATGAGATGAAATCTTAATGTAGTGTTGATTTACATTTCCTTGATTGCTCAAGATATTAAACATTTTCTCAAATTTGTTGGCCATTTGTGTTTCTTCTTTTAAGAATTTTCTGATTTGTTCTTTTGCCCATTTATTGATTGGGTTACTAAATGAGAATAGTCAATGGTCAGCAATCAGAAGTGATAGGCCCCATTCAGGTTTTTTTCAAATGCAGTAACCACACCTGGAAGTTAATCGGTAGAAATATTAGTGAGCATCATCAAGGCCTATTTCAGATATAAAAAAAACCTTGAGTTTCACCTGTGGGAACAACTCCAGCCTGTGTCCCAGGAGGCGGGAAAATGGAAGGTGGGGCGAGCCCAGATGACAGTGTAAATATCTGTGTATCATAGAGTTCTCTTCATGCTGTAGACAAAGCCATGTAAACTCATAAGCTAGCACACAAAAATAGATTTTTGTGCAGAAGTTCCCTCTTCTCAATTCTCTCCTTGCCTAAATAAATCCCACCCCTTTTACTCTTCCCTTCCATGATTATCCATGGATTTCATTCTTCATATTTGTGGGACAAAAGCCCAGAAGGAAATTGGCAAAGTGGGGAATCTAGTCTCATCTGAAAACTCCTGCTTCATTACTTGTTTTGGGGGTGTTGAGTTTTTTGTATATTCATGTCCTATTGGAGGAGTAGCTGGCCAAGTTTTTCTACCATTCTATAAGTTCTCTTTTCATGCACCTAATCATTTCCTTTGCTGTGCAGAGGTTTTCAGTTTGATGGCATCCCACTTATTGATGATTGGTTTTATTTCTTGTGCTTTGGGGGTCTTGTTAAGGAAGTCAGTGCCAGCACATATATAGTGGAGTGCTCACCCTGTGTTTTTTTCTGACAGTTGTAAAGTTAATGGTCTAATTCCTAAGTCTAGAATCCATTTTAAATTTTGTTTTGAATGACAGAAAGGTCTAACTTCATTTTTCTATATATAGCTATCTGATTTTTCCAGGACCATTTATTAAAAAGGTTGTCTTTTCTCCAAGATATTTTGGAGCATTAGACTGCAATAGGAGAATAGATTTGTCTCTGTGTATTTTATTCTGTTCCGTTGGTCTTAATGTGTGTTTTGATGCTAATACCATGCTGGGGTTTTTGTGTGTATATGTGTTTTTGTTTTGTTTTTTACTACAGCTCTGTAGTATAATTTCAGATTAGGTATTGTGGTGCCTCCTGATTCACTTTTTTTGCTTAATGTTGCTTTGCTATTTTTGGTCTCTAATTTTTCCAAATGAATTTGAGAATTGTTTTTTCTAATTCTGTGAAGAATGTCATTGTTATTTTGATGAGGATTGCATTGAATCTGTTTGTTGATTTGGTAGTATAGCCATTTTGATAATATTGATTCTGCCTATTCAAGAACATTGGATATCTTTCCATCTTCTTAGGTCTTCTTCAATTTTCATTGTAGAATTCTTTTACCTCATTGGTTAGATTAATTCCCAATTATTTAAAATTTTTAAAGTTATTGTGAATGGGATGGTTTCCTGATTTCTTCCTTGGCTGAATCACTACTGGAGTAGAAGAAAGCTATTGATTTGTGGTGTATTGATCTTGTATCCTGCTACTTTGCTAAACTCATTTATAAGCTCTAGAAGTCTTCTGGTAGAGTTTTTTGAGTCTTATAAATATAGGATGATGTGTCTTCTTTATTTGATATTGTTACATGTGTACTACTCTATTATGGATATTAAGACTACTTACAACATAAACTAGAAAAAATTATATGGTTGAAGATTGAGAATTCTAACGTTTTCTTCTTTCACTCCAGTGCATTATATTGCCTAGTCTCGTGTGTGTGTGTGTGTGTGAGAGAGAGAGAGAGAGAGAGAGAGAGAGAGAGAGAGAGAAAGATGTGTGTGCATTCTTGAGAACTATCCTGGATTATTTTTAATTTAAAAAGTTTGCCCCAGTTTCAAAATACATTTTTACTTCCAAAAGAAAAGGTAAAATGGTGTTAATTTCACCTTCCCTAAATGGTACCCTTTATCCTTTTAATTCTATCTCCTCTACCTGATATTCCCCTAGTTTCCGCTATCCTTCATCTCTTCATTTGTGTTATTTCTAGGTCTTAATTCAGATACCATAAAATCACAACTCATGACCTGACCTTGGGAATTCTGTATCGTACGCCTACATTTCTAGAGGAAACTAACTTGCTCACAGTCATGTTACTAGCTAATAATAAACTTGAGTTTAAAATCCAGATGTTCTTCCTGTAAATACCATGTTTTTTAGAACACTACAGGATTAAATTTCCTCGTAGTATTTTTAAATCTTTTGGAAAAAGAAACATATATTTACACAAAATGTATGGCACTATCTCACTCTAGGTAATCTATGTTGATGGAAAGTTGAAGCTGAAGGTATTATTTCATAAGCACTGCTATGTTCTAGTTACTACAGAACTAGAATTTTTGCAGGACTCAATGCCAAATTTTCTGAGAGAAATTTTCCTTCATACTTTGGGACAAAACTGTGGAATTTACTCTAGAGCTACAGTTTAGTTAAATATTCTTCCTGCTTGTCTTTTTCCTGAAATTATACCAGGTTTATGGGATTTCAACAAGGAAGTTAAATTCTGAGAGGTCCTGCACACAGTTAACCACAAACCAAGGTTTGAATCTTTTCTCCTTACTCAGGGTTAAAGCAGAAAACTTTATGTAATAGACATTTTATCAAGCAATAATGATTCTTCCTGGTTTTAAATGGTCATTATTGGTGCTATTTTGCCTCCATACCTTGTACACAAATTGCAGACTGAGCTCACATAGTAGCAGGCAGAAATGTAAGAGTAGTCACAGTAAAATAAAAGTGGAGTTACAGAGATGTGTAGACAATGCTGTTTTCTTTCTCAGTGCATATGTACATGGCCATCACATACAACTCAGGAGATGAACATTCCATGTCCAGCTTCAGTATATACATAGTGTCAGAGGAGTGAAGAAAATTTTGATTTCAGGAGAGAAACTTGGAGCACTGGGAGCAGGAATTGGGCAGGGCAGAGGTTGAAAGATAAATCTCATTCATGGAACAGGTACAAAAGAGTATGACTTTCGTACTATAGGCAGGAATCATCCTTTGGTGGTGTGTAAACACCACATTAATTGACTGTAGTTGGGTCTACATTTGTTCAAAATTACTCAGATCTGGGAGGAAGAAAATGTAACCATCTTTATTTTCTATAAATCTCTTTATTTTCTGGCTGGAGCAGTGGCTCTGTGGTTTCAGCGCTTGCCTGGCAAGCACGAGGACCTGGGTTCAAAGCCCAGCACCACATACACAACTAAGTGTTGGAGCAATGAAGGCCATGTGAAAAACTAAAGTTGTTTCTCTCTTTCTCTGTCTCTCTCACTGTCCCTTTATCTTAAAAAAAAATCTTTATTTTCTATAATATCCATTCTAGCTGATGACAAAAATAAAGAATAAAATTGTGACAGTTAAAGATAAATGATTCCTTCTGGCTTACAAAAGTACCACATATTGGAATCAATTCCAAATTTAAAATCCCTGTTACTGCTGATACTTCCTTTTAGGTGTCTCCTCTATGTTCTTTGTTCTGAGTTAGCTTTTGGCAACAGGAAACTAGAATTACTGTATTTTGAAGAAGCAAGAATACAGATCTGTGGTCACCACCCTTTCTTCTGAGTCCTTGCAACTTCTTTGAAATGGCTATGCTGGTGGACATGCCAATGTGGTGCTCTCTCCTCGTCTTTTGGGGCAATGATGCCTTTGATTGGATTGTACCTCCATGCCCTTTGACATGAGACTATGAATTGCTCCCACCCCCTGATAGGCAGAGAACATTCTGGCCATGAATACTGGAAGAACCATCAAACTTGCCTCCACCATCCTGCTGGTGACAGCCCAATGCTGAGTGGAGATCTTCTCCAAAAGATAAGTCTCCCCAGGCACACTCAGGAAGGCAAGGAACTAGTTGCAGTTTTCTCTGATACCTACAAATCGTTCCAGATTATTTTAGAATAGTTGGATCCTCCAAAGTCAAGACTCTAAATTTAAAAAAAAAAATCTCATTGTGTATGAAAGCAATTTATTTATGTGCTAATAAACACACTCCTAATTATGAGAGATACTAGGAAGCGGCAAAAATGGAAGGCAATGGTACCATTAAATGTGGGGTATTTCATTGCTTGTTTTGTTCTGTTTAGTTTTGGTAGAGTGGATTGAAATCAGGGACACTTTACCACCAAACTACATCCCCAACCATTTTTATTTTATTTCAAGACAGGCTCTCATGCAGTTGTCAAAGCTGAACTCAAATTTGTACTCCTCCTGCCTCAGCCTCCAGAGTCAAGGGGATTACAGGCATGCAGCACTGTGCCCAGATTTAAACGTGGGGTTACTGATAAAGCATGCAAGAGATGATGGGACCCAAACCAAGAAGTGCCCAGTAGAGGTGAAAACAGAAGTAAAATCTGGGTAATATTTAAAAGGTAGAATTAACAGGAATTTGTGCTCAATTTGACACACAAATGTGGAGCAAAAGAAAGAATTAAGGATTATATTTTAGAGACTCTATAGCAACACCATCAATTTCAACAAAGGATATGAAATTGTTGGACAGGACAGGGAAAGAGAATAATACAGGTTTAAGTTTGAGGTGTTACATTTGGGGCTCTGACACTAAAAGGTGACCAATAGATAAATGTCATATGAATGAACTGGTATATCACAAGGCTGTAACCATGTATAAATACTTAATGCACCAGTGAAGTTGGCTTCTTTTTCTTCTCCAAGTAAAATAGAATACAAAACCATTCATTACAGTGAATCATGGGGCTAGCTTAACAGTGAAACAGCAATCTGTAACTACAAAAGAAAAATAACAAAAAGTGATATTATGCAGACATTTCCAAAAGCTTGAAACTGGACTATTAAATGCAAATTGCTTTGCCTTTTATATTTTGTCCTAACATTTACTCAAGAAATACTTCATAGAGAGTTAACAAAAATAAAACTAAATGATAGGCTTTCTTTTTTTCTATCTTTCATAAATTAATAATTCACCCAAAAGGGCCTAAAAACCCAAATCATTATATTTTAAAGCAATTCATTATAACCTGCCAACAAACTTAGAATAAGAGCCTAAAACCTAAAAAGAAAATGGGAATGAGTTAACCCTAAGTAGGAAATGAAAATAAATTAACGTTGGACTTTTATTTGGTCTTTGTTGAAAATATAGGGCTAATATGACATGGACCTGAAGCAGGAGAGTTAAGATGAAAGTGGCTATGTCACATGAGGAAAGAAATCCACAGTATTTCTCTCCTGCCTGACAGTTTAGTCCCATCATTCATTTCATATCCCCAGGACTCATTAATGAATGAAATAGAGATACCCAAAGGATACAATGAAATTCTTCAGCAGAAATTAAACAGAGAAAATGACAGGTTATGGAACCCACATTCTTCCTGCTAACGCATTAAGGTTCTTAGAGCTACGCTGGACATAGCTGGCATTGTATTTTTTAAAAATACCTAGAGAAAGTCGTATGTTAAGAATCAGATTTTGAATTATGCTTTTAATTCTTTTACACTTATCCATTATCAGAAATAATGAAATTTTAAGTATACTTGGTATATTTTCACAAAACTATAAGTCAGGCAGCCAGATAAGATAAACCTGAATTTGAACTCTAATTGATTTGTACTGTTTATTTGAACCTAAAAAAATGTGGTTGTTTGTTAAAAGGTAGCTATCCTGTCATTTGTTTGTATTTGAGACAGCCTTGGGAGAGGAAAACTAGAACCAGCTAAGTTTGAGTAACAACATTGGCCTCCTTTACCCAAGGCACAGCTCAGGCTTACTCAGACTGCTGCCTAGTTAATCAGAGAGATGCTATATTTGTTTCCTAAGGTTGTCAGAAAAATTACCACCACATGGGTGGCTGAAAATAATAGAAATATATTCTCACAGTACTGGAGGTAAAAAGTCTAAAATCCAGGTGCAAGCAAGACTGCTTCCTGCAGGACACTCTGGAGGGACAATCATTCCATGCCTCTCCCCCAGCTCCTGAATGCACTTCATGGTTTAGACACAGCTCCCTGATCTCTGCTCCCTTTTCACATAGCCCTATTCTCCCTGTCTCCAGGTTCCTTTTTCTGCCTCTTACAAGGATGCTTTCATTGGATTTAGAGCCCATTGAAATCCCATGCAGATATTCCAGAGGTGAACATTTCAGGGTTAATGGAGGAATGCTGCCATCTTATCTCAGGTTTACTTAGTTAAATCTACAATGATCCTGTTGGTGAGTTTTTCAGATGAATACGCATTTTGGAGGACATTATTCAACCCTGCAGCTGCTTATAGGAAGAAAATATAAAGCTGAGAATAGAAAATTGAAGGACCAGTAAAAACACTATGACAGTTGACACCTTAGATTCAGCAAATTGCAATCACTAAAACATAACACCAAAACTTCCATATCAAACCCCTTCTGAAGCAGAAGTAGTAGAAATAGCAGAAGAGTTATACATTATTAAGACAATTGGGACCTAGGTAGTCCTAATCTTAACCAAATAATGCAGAAACATAAGGAACTAGAGGGAAAGGTGTCATAACCAGTTTAAATGGAATGGTTATGCTTATTCTGACAAGGAAGATTTTTAAAGATATTTTTTCTGATATGAGTTGCTCCATTTCTCTATGCTGATAAATAAATTACTTGATGTTGAAACTATAATTAAATGTCTTATTATTAAACACATACCCACATAAAATTTTCCCAGGCATTATTTGCATTTTTCATTTCTAAAACTTTCTATATCTAAATCTCTCCATGTGGTGTCTTAGGGCTCTACAAATTAACATGTATAAGCTGCAATAGATAAACGGAAATTTGGAAAAGGGAACTTCTCAGATTCAGTTGGAATTTTGTTAAAATCTCAATCATGGACTATAATTTTCTGTATTTAGCTTAATATTTTCACCTACATGAGGATTCTATGGCTTATAACTTTACTGTCCTTTAAGAAATTCAGTCATTCATATAATATTTGTTGAACACCTATATTCCATTAGTCATACTTTTAAGAGCTAGGAATATATCATTAGCAAAGATCCATGAATTTCCTGGATTCAAAATGTTACTATCTAGATAGAATAAATATGCAAACAAGTAAGTAAGTCATTAGATAGTGACAAGTGTTATGGAGGAAATATGAGATACAATAGAGATACAATAGTGCATTGTGGGATGAGGTATGAGGCTATGTCATTTGAACTGAGAAATAAATGATGCAAAGATCAGGAAAGAGAAAGACAGAAAGCACAAGTAAATGTAAGAGAGCTGATAAGCTCAGTGCACAAATTACCACAGACAAGGCTAATGGCATGCAGGCAAGCCTGCCATCAAATTCTGGGAGACCAATACAGATGGCAGCAGAAATGAAATTGGCTTGAGAGAGAAAAAAAGATTGGCATCATGAACTCCAGGAGGAAGAAAGAAATGTACTGGTCCTCCGGCTCACTCAGGAAAGAAGAAAAAAAGAAACATCACCAAAAATTAAAAAAAAAAACACCAAAATAACTCAAGAATGAAGATTTCAAAAATGTTAATCAAGTCCAGCAAAAACATTTAACTCCTTAGGAGGAATAAGTCAGGCTAAACTTCTATATCAAATAGTCCCTCAAAAAGAAGAGATTAGAGTCTTTCTCGGGTAATAATCTACAGGTAAATATTTCAGGGTTAACACAGGAATTCTACTATCCTGAAGGATGCCTTCTGTTTTAGATTTTTCATCACTGTGAACAAAAGACCTGACAAGCACAATGTAAGGGAAGAATAGTTCGTTTTGGTTCATTGTTTCAGAAATTCAGTCCACGTTCAGCTGACTCCATAGCTCTGGACCCAAGGTGAGGCAGAACATCATGGTGGAGAAAAGCAGCTCAAAAATATGGTAATCAGGAAATGGAGAGAACGTTTCTTACCAGGGACAAAATGTAAACCCCAAAGATATGTTCCCAGTGACATAATTCCTCCAACCATATTTTATGTGTCTATATTTACCACCCAGTTAATTCATATCAATGGATTAATCCATTGTTAGGTTAAAGATCTCATAATTTAAATATTTAACCTCTGAAAATTCTTGCATTGTCTCATGCATGAGTTCTTGAGGGACAACTTATATCTAAACCATAGGATCTACCATCTCTGATTGTGAGATAGCAGATTCAGTTGTCACTGTTTCCTTGAAGGAAGTGAAAAAGGGAATGGAAAGCAGCCATCTGATTTTGCATAATACGTTTAAGTAAGACAAACTTCAATCCCATCTCATCAAAAAGTATCATAATAACCACATGAGCATATTAGGTGCAAGAGACTAGGAAATGTGGTTTCTCACTAGATGACCTTTTGCTAGCATCAAATTAGTATTGAGGACATTTAATAGTGTCTGACACAAATTAAGAAGAAATTTATTTAAAAGGTTATGGTTAGGGGCTGGAGCAGTGGCTCAGCTGTTTCAGCGCTTGCCTGGCAAGCACAAGGACCTGGTTCAAACCCCAGCACCACGTACACAACTGAGTGTTGGAGCAACTAAGGCCCATGGGAAAAACTAAATAAAGTTGTTTCTCTCTTTCTCTGTCTCTCACTGGCCCTCTCTCTTTAAAAAAAAATAAAATAAAATAATAAAATGTTATGGTTATGCTTAGGTGTAGATATGTAGGGGACCTGTCCACCAAACACTTCCCAACTTCTGCCCAATGGCTATCCACTCAAGAGATGAGGTGACCATTGAGCGCAAATGTAGTTGATCCTCAAGACAATCCTGAGACAGTCAGTAAATCACAGTGAAGTGGAATCAGGGAATCCCTGCTCTGATCCCCACTTATACGACCAAACGGAAGCTCCTTATCCATGTCTAAAAATCAGAAGAACTATCTTTCCAACATTCCAGTCCACCGTACCTAGAAACTAACTTGCAGCTACTATTTTTTATTAATTATTGTGATCTTTCAACTGATGAGAATATTCTGGGGAATAATCACTGACATCATTTAAAGTTATTAAGATTACACTGTGTGTATATTTAATTGTGAGCATGAATTGCTAGAATTTGGACATTGCCTCATAGAAGAATGCTGAATATTTTCCCTGAGTTTTATGTAGGGAGATATCAGAGAGATGTACAACTGAATATTGGCTATAATATCATGAGCCCTACTGTTTTCATATTTTATCATGAAAGATTCTTTATTGACATAATCTTTATTATATTTCTTATTTTCTATTTGTAGTAACTTTCTCTAGTTTATTTTCCTCTGCTCCAAGTAAAATTACCTATTTGTTTTTCAGCCTTTGTTCTAAACTATCAGGAAAGTGTTTGATTGTTTAGATATGAGACTTTAAATTACCTAAGAGTGACACATCGATTTTTTTCTCTCTATAATTACAACAAAGCATTTATAAAGCATCTAATTTATATTATATATTTGCACATGTCTTGTGACCCAGTAGCAGATTCTTTGAAAAAAAAAGTTTCTTCCCCTGTCCCCTAAATTATTTGATTTAATAGAGGAGACTGCAACAGATGTACAGCCATCAATCCCCCTCCCCTCGGCACTTTGATGGCTGGTCCCTGAATAGGTTGAGACAGGTGAGCTGAGAAGGCAGGGGCCGGTTTATAACCGGTTTTGTTTAGACTATACATAATTCTAGCTTGGATCTGAGATGACTTACATGGGAATTTAATCTAATATTAAAATACTACAGAATGGAAATGACCTTTGTATTTGCTTTCAAGGTATGACAATGACCCTGGTGGTTGAGTTGTTGAGATGGTGAAGGAGGAAGCTCCTATCATTGGTTGGGCTGGCTAGGCACTTGTTCTCTCCCTCCCTCCCCACCCCTCTCTTTCTGTCTCTCTCCACACTAACCCAAACTTTCCTTCTCAACTTTCCTTTGTACCCTTTGGTTTTCCTATTAGAAATGCAGGATTTTCTCTAGTCCTGAATCAGTCTCAGCTAAGGTAAACTACACTAAGTCTTTCTATAGAAATTACTTTTAGATCCAGGTAGAACTCTAAACCCTATACTTATTCCTTTAAAATCACATAATTCATATTCACCATGCACAAGACCATTTTGTTAGTAGTGGAGAAGTACCACTGAAAAGTCAGGCAAGGTGTTTTCTTTAAACGAAAGAATTTACATTTCCATGGTTTCAATCTTTAAACTAACTTTATTATAGCATTAACCTGCATACTAACCTTTGGCTTCTCACACTGATTCCAAAATGTCAGTTGATATTTTTTCTCCTTCATCACAGGAACTCATTTTGATAAGAGTTCCCAAGCCAAGTCACATAGTTCACAGGATAATCTCTTCACCTTATCTCCAATCTAAGATTCTGCTTTAATAAATCTATTTTGCAGTGTTTTCCTATAGTTTGAATCCTACCCAACCCTTGTCCGTTTCCTGAGTAAAAACCCAGACACATTTTTTTAACTCTAAATAGCCCAAAGTTTAAGACTAAGCAGCCTCAGTGGTGGCTTCACATAGTCTGTGAGTATTACACCACTGGGTGCCAGTTTTATCCTTAAGCTAACAGTAGGGACTGGTAAATACTCTTTTCCTGACCATCACAAGAGATGGCTAAACCCTCTTGGATTGTCAGCACTGCCTTCTTGGCTAAACATCTGTTTCTCCATCTCTTCAAGTATGGAGACCACACACTATTTGTAAATTGTCAACCCAGGTTGTCAACGCACAATGGAATGTAAATCTTCTCAATTATGACCAGTAAACCATAGTCTTCTCTGGACGTTGGCTCTGTTGTAATAGCAATTCCTTTGGAATGCCATACTCAAAATGAATGTGTTTCCATGATGATCCAAAGGCCACTTAAAAGCTGCAGTTGGTCATGAGCTAATGTTTCATTCAACTCCAGCACATTAGAAAAACATCACATATCAAAAAATTAACCTTAAAGTAAAATATTTAATTTAAATTATATTATGCCTTGCTCTTTGTTTTCATCTCTAAGTGCATTGCTAACTGATGCTATCACTTACTTAAACTCTTTCCTTAGTAAAGTGTAACATATCCATCATGCTGAAACTCTTAAGTTACAGGCAGTTTACTCACATTAGATCTCATTAGCAATTACACTAGTGTTCAAAATACATTACCTCATTTGTCTCGTAGCCCATATAGTTTTTTACATAATGAATTAGACTAATTAGTCTCACATGACAGAAGGAAATCTTAAATAACACTGTCCTTACTTTAAGACAAGCTTGACTGAAGTACAATGAAAGAAACCATAAAATTAATTTGTTTTGTATGATAACCAAAAGAATTAGATAACCAAATTTCAATCTAAATGCACTCTGGATTGGGCTTCAGAGGAAACAAAAGGAGCAAAAGGATGGATAAATGCTTCACTCAGTTTGGTTTATGAAAGACGTAACTTCATTATTTGCATAGCTAAGAGCCACGTTTCAATGTCCAAACCAACTTGCTTATAGACTTTTCAATTGAGGCCATTATTGTCCTTTGGGGAAAACCTTGCTGATTGTAATTAGTCAAGAAATTTACAGCTATTGCGTTGATCAATAGCTAGAGATTTTTGGAAGTACAAAGCCAGTCCTTGTCCACGTGTTTAGTTTATTTTGCCAATACAGAATTGTCTCTTAGTGTTCTCATTCTCTCTCCAAGTGACTCTTTGCAATATCAAATCCAATCTCCTATTCACTGTTAGTATCTCTACCTTCACATTTCAGGCAAAAATCCTAAGACACTCAAAGTTGAAAGATGTTCAAGGGTATATTTTACCCTGAGGATGCAAAACCTAAAAGCTCCCAGCACTCTCTACCCATGTTCTCCACGATCCTACAAGAGTCCTGTACCTTTGTACCCACCGAATATAGTAATTATCTGCCAGCTTTGTAGATCATAATTACTTTCCTCATTGTTCTATCAAGGACTGTCATTGTCATGAAATGACTTTGAGTCTGCTAACTAGCTCAAAGTGCCCCCAGTCTTCCATTTATGGGCATAATAAATTGTGTCACCTAAACAGAAGATACAAATTTGGTGGTTCCTAAAAGTATGCTCAAATGCCTGGAGGCAAAATTTGACCCACTCATTCCTCTCTAATCAAGGTGACTTTAATATGTCTTTTTTAATGTCATAGTAGTTAAAGATAATTTAGCACTAAAGGGGAAAGTGAAATAAGGATTCTGGGTCAACAGGGAAACAGGATTTCTGAGAACTCTCACATTATAAAAATGAATTTTCCTTTTCCTTCTAAACCTAGCATCCTTTTCAAAGGAAGTGTACATTAGAGAAAATAAATCACTAAGACAGTAGAATGAGTCTTTTGAACATGCCTGATTGGAAAGCTCATTTTCTCTTGCCATTTTCTTTTGCTTTTACAAAAATATTTCACATACAAAAAGTTATCTACCAGACCTCACTAAAGCATGTGCCTTATGTTCAAATTGCATCTCTTAAACTGGCATACTTTCTTTAAATAGGCTTTTAAAAACATTTATCACTGACAATTTGGAAAATATTGACTCCAGTATTTGCTATTCAGAATTTAACTCAAAAAATCAAGAACTTTCTAAGTTAACATTCTTTTTCTCAAGTCCTACAGTTCTACATATGTTCTCATTATACCTGGTGGCAACTCAGGGAGTCTTGTGCCGCTGAGTTAGGACAAAATAGAAATATTAATTCTGAATTTGCATCCTTCAGAGACCTTCAATATTGCCTCAAAAGCTCAAAAATGACCCAGTTTTACCAAATGATAAATGCAGGATGTCCTCTACAAAGGTGGTTGGAAACTTATTTCAATTAGTCTCTTTTTTTTAGTAAACTCCTGCTATTTAGCTTCTTTGATACTCACATTTGGAGATCTCTAGAATTATATGAAACCACCCCTCAACCCCCACGGACTTAACAGTCTACATGGGGAAGCAGTTTATACACACAAAACAAATTTTAAAATTGTATTAGAAATTATAAAATAACCTAAGGTGACAACTGACACCATTAGGAAGAGAACAGATCAAATTGAGACAAAGAATGATGGGAGAGGTGGCACCAATTCTCTTTAACTCTGGGAAGGGATTGGCTATTTGGATATGGTTCAGAGATCCCATATGTTCTCTCAAGAGAATTTTTAACTTTGCCTAATTGATCTCCAAGTAGAACTCAGTCCTTCTCATGTTTAAGAGCCTCCCTGGCACAAAGAGCCCTGTGGCTCCCATCTGCCTTTAATAAGTGACTCACACTATGTGGTCCAAAGTCTCACAACAGGGCTGTCTTAAAGAAACAGGTAGGGGCTTCTTTCTACCAGTCAAGGTCCAGTGGTCATTATCACAGTGAATCTGAATTACTACTCTCAACCTTTTTCCTAATATCATCCTATTGTTATCTTTTTTAAATTATAAAGTCTGACTTTCTTGCTTTCTTTGGTGGTAATCCAAAACAAAACAAGGTAAACAAGTCTCTGAAGCTGGAATTCATGATCCATGTGCAGTTACATGGCATTGTGTAGGCTTGGACATCTTAATTCTGAAAATCTGTTCAAAGTTCTCAGAAATATTAAGATGCTGTGTTAGTCAGCTTTGCGTCACTGTTGACCAAAATACCTAACAAGAACAATCTAGAAGAGAAAAAGTTTATTTTGGATTATGCTTGGAGAAATTTAGGTTAGTCCATGCTGGATAGACTCCATTGCTCCAGGCTCAAGGGAGGCAGCACATCATGGTGGAGAAGTATGATAACAGAGTGCTGCTCCATTCCTGGTGGCCAGGAAGCAGAGAGAGCAAGGGGAAGGGGCCAGGAAAGACAACTCTTCCAGGGCATGCTCCCTGTTTCCCACCTACCTACAGTTACCACCCAGTTAGTCCATTCAAACTATGGGCTGATTAGGTTACAGCTCTCATGATTTCATCATTTCACCTCTGAAGTTTCCTGTGTTAACACAGGTGGTTTTTGGTGGGAGCACCTCATAACCAACCCATAAAAGATGCTGACAATGTAAATTTTCTCTTGTGTCATTACCAAGTCCTATGAATTGGTAGTGATAAGTTTATGCCATTTGGGATTGTTATTATTATACTATACCCTCCACAAAGATAACTTCTCAATCATTTCTGGGCTTTAATTATTCAGTTCTCTAAAAGTTCCATAAGTAGCCTGTATCCAGAAAGAGCCTTACCTCTAATTTGATCTAGATAGGAAAAAAAAAACCTGCAATAATAATAATGGACATACGTTACATGAGTACTAAGTGCCAATCACTGCACCATGAAATTTGTTTATAGCAATTTTCTCAGTCCTTGCAACCCACCCTGTAAAATCACCATCCTGCCTCTATTACAAGTGTAGGAACCAAGGCTCAAAAGGTGTTAACATCTTGTCCAAATCCACTTAAGAGGACTCTGATCCATTTCTGCTGCTGCCCTCAAATCATTGTAGGGCATCATTTGGGGATGAAAAGCAAATCCTTCTTGTTTATTCTCTTGCTGAACAGTGCTTGCCTAACTACTGTCTGTCAGGGAGCTTAGTATTCTCTGCTTTGAGCTAGTGGAATGAGATGGACAGGACATTCCCATGTTTCAAAAAGAAGTGAAGCCTGTCTCACGTTGCACTGGTGAAAACTAGTCATGTGACTGTGCCTGGATTCAAAAGGGGACAGGAAATGTATACCTTCTTGGATATGTGATTCCCAGTAAGAGCACCACTCTGGGGAAGAGATAACTTACATTTCTGGAGAAGAGCTAGCCATCTCTGTCACATTTTTTTCCTACCGCATACCTCCTAAATAACAAATTAAAGTTTCAAACACCACTAGCACATTAATTAGAAAGCCTCTAAGTTGTCACTTTTTCCCCAACTTTTTATTCCTTCTCTTAAGAGAATCATACATCCACATCCTTTGCCTCTATGAATTATCTCCCACTGTGGGCAGGGATTTTCTGAGAACTCTCATATTACAAAAATGAATACAAATGAATTTTCCTTTTCTTTCTAAACCAAGCATCCAAGGAAAGGTAAAAATGACAGTGTGCCAGTTTTGTGGTAATGCTTTAAGAAACATTATGTTTGTCTGTTCGTCATCTTGTTTTCCTGTCACATACTAAGAAAAACAGGTCACTCTTTCTAGAACAAGGAGTTATGTGGACCAGACCAGAATCAACCTCAAGCTAGAACCAAGTTGAATTCAACCAAACCTAGCCAAGTCCTGAGAAAGAAAAATAAATCCGTATATTATAACTCATTAAAGTTAGGGACCTTGTTTGTTACGTAGCATTATATTACTTCAGCAGTAGTTGGCTAATACAATAAAATTTTATCATATTATAAGTAATGAACAACTGGCCTTCCTGACCAGCTTAAACTTCAAGAAAACTCAAGGTGTCTCTGACCAATAAAAGAGAATACAGCAGTAAGGACACCAATTGCAAAGTCCACTTTTTCAGCCAAGGTTATACAGCAGGAGAGGGACACTACAGGAGAATGAAATATCCAAGATTTCTTGCTCAGTGTCCTCTTGAGCCATAGAAATAAGCTCTAAAGATAATGTTTGCTTTCACGTCTCATAGAAACATTTCCACATAGATAAGTATTAGGTCTGTAGCCATGTGTTTCCTTAGTTGCTCTGATTCAAAGAATAATAACCCTTTTCTTATCTCTGGGAAGTATAAGCAGTTTTAGTTTAGTACAGGTGCCTAAGTTAGCAATGAAGAAGACAGGGAGCACTACCTTTTTAGGTATTTACCAGTCAAAAAAGAGGAAGAAGGGCTGGGGATATTGCTCAATGGTACAGTATGTGTTCTGCATGCACAAGGTCATGGGTTTGATCCCCAGTACTGCAAAAAGAAAAAAAAAATGAAGATTTGAACTTGGAGATATCTCCAGGTTGGAGTCACAAGGGGGCTATCTGATTCATGTAGATATTTGACTTGATTTTTATCACTGCAACCTAAGAATAAGATCTGAGCCAAGGAAAAGAATACACATATTATCTACTATAAGGTAATCTATAAGAAATTTGAAATTTGTCTCTGACCTGTAGCATTTCTTTTGTACGTTCAAAAAATTAATAAAGATGAATACTAAAACTTCAACTAACCACAAACTAAAATAAAAAAGTGATAAATGACCTTTGCCTATTTTATTTTTTCCTATAAGTGTTTATAGCAGCTCAATTTACTATAGCTAAATTATGGAACCAACCCAGATGCCCCTCACTCGACAAGTGGATTCAAAAATTTTGATACATGTATACAATGGAATACTACTCAGCTATTAGAGAAAATGATATTATGGCTTTTGAAGCCAAATGGATGGAGGTGGAAAAAATTATGCTAAGTGAACTATCCCAATCTCAGAGACTCAAGGGCTAAATGTTTTGTCTCATTTGTGGAAGCTAGAATACACTCAGAAAAAGTATGATAGATGGCTAAGCTAATAATAACCTCAACATGTATGAAATTTTATACGAATAGGGAAAACCTTGCCTAGGATGCTGGGAGATGTAGGGTGGGGAGGGAATAGGAAGGATATCAAGGAGACTGGAGGGAGGGAGTATGGGGGAATCAACTCAGAGGGAAACCTCCAACCTCCAGGAGAAGTCCAATAAACACAGGGGTTTAATTGGAGGAAACATGGAACCATGGGGAACCCAAGGGGGGAAACCATGGAATGGCATCAGCCTTGGCTTGCTGTGTGAATATACATTTGTTCTTGATTGTTTGATAATGATTCCCCATTAAGTCCATATTCAACAACAACAACAAAAAGAAATAGTTTGCCCCAAAACATTTGTAAAGTTGTGTCTGAATTGTAAAAGTTCATTTATAAACATTTATTTTCTCTACTGACTTTTAATTATTAAATTATTCATTCATTCAACATTTAAAAAAAAATAACTTTTTCCCATTCCCTGGGCAACTAGTGCTGCTAAGAAAAATACCTTCTTCTTGTCTTCAAAGACCTGAATAGGCAACAAGTGCAGACTGCCCATGAGCTAATACTCATGTTGCAAGAGACAACAAGGAACTGAGGCCTCCTGGCAGCAACCAGGAGTGAGCTTGGAAACAGCTTGTCCAGCCCCTGCAGAGACTTTAAATGATGTCATTGCTGGCGAACAGTTTGGCTGCAACCCGAATCAACCAGTTGTATCACTCCTGGATGCCTGACTTTCAAGGGAGAGGGGAGATAATGTACACTTGTTGTTTTAAACTTTTAAACTTGGGAATAATCTATTACACAGAAAAGATAACTAATGTAAAATACTTTTGTGGACTATGTGACAAAAACAAATCTCAGTGCATATTACCCTCATGACTAGCTGATCCTGACTGTGCCAGTCATCTCCTAATCAGGTTGCTCTTCTTTCCATGCCATACCATACCAACAGAGGACAATGTAGCAGAGGTAATATTTGAAAAAAATCAGGATTTGGAATATTTCTAACTAACAACAGGAACAACATAACACTTCTACAAGCCAAGAAAAAAATGCAAGCAAGATAAATAAAATGTATTTCTATCAGACACAACACAGAGAAACTATAAAATGCTGACGTGAAACATAAATTCTTGAAAGCATCCAGAGAATAAAGATCACCTTTCAACATACAGTTCCTTGACTGCTGACTTATACTGCTGTAGCAATGGAATCCATGAGACAGTGGACGGACATCTGTCTTTGGCACCCAAAATTCTACACCAGTTGAAAATATCTTTCACAAATGGAGGCAGGACTGAGGGTATAGCTCAGTTGCAGGGCACTTGCTTGGCATGCATGAAGTCCTAGGTTCATTCTCCAGTACCTCAGAAACAAACAAATGGAGGTAAAATAAAGGCATTTTCAGATAAACAAAAAAACTGAAAGAGGGGCTGGAGTAGTGGCTCAGTGGTTGGAGCACTTGCCTGGTATGTGTGAGAGCCCAAGACTGAACCCCAGCAGCATGCATGCATCAAAGTGTCGGAGTAACAAAAACCAACTTAAAAACTAAATAAAATCGATTCTCTCTTCCTCTCTCTCTCTCTCTTCAAAAAAAAAAAAAAAATGAGGGGCTAGAGCGGTGGCTCAGCGGTTACAGCACTTGCCCGGCAGGTGCGAATACGTGAGTTTAAACCCCAGTACCAAATACACAACGATGCCTTGGAGCAACAAAAGTCACATGAAAAACTAAATTAAAATATTGTTTCTTTCTCTCTCTCTCACACTGTCCCTCTCTCTTAAAAAAAAAAAAATGAAAGAGTAAATTATTAATACATGTCAACTAAGGAAAATTCTAAAACATGTGCTTCAAATGTAGAGAAAACAAATTCAGATGTAAGCTCTAAGGTGCAAGAATGAATGAAAAGCAAAAATACATATATAATATTTAGGAAATCAAAAGAAAAAGAATACAATGACTGCAAAAATTAATGTCTTACTACATATAAAACAGATCCAATTAAAATTCAAAACTAATGAGAGGTGAAGAATAAATATCATAATTACTAGAATAATAGAAGAGAAGCAGAATTCATATATTTGAAATAATTATAGGAAAAATGGAAAATAAAAATTGGTTCAAAAATGCAAGAAAAAATGAAAAATTCAACAATTGGAGGGCATAAAATAAAAAGTTGGATTTAAACTTCAATACATAAGTATACTTACATAAAATATAAATGGATTAAGTGCTCCACATAAAAACCATGATTTTCAGAATAGGAAAGATAAAGCAACATGCTGTAAACTACATGCTATCTATAAGACATTAAAAAAAGTAAGAACCTACACACCTATTAAGTTTGAAAGTAAAAAGAAACAGTTACAGAATACAAACACCACTGGAAAAGAAGCCTAGTATAATTACTAACACTGAAATAGACGTGAAGACAAAAGATTTTGTTAGAGATGGAACAACTTTACAAGGATAAAAATTAGTCACCAAGAGGATATAATCATTTTTAATGTATGTACCTCTCTTAAAATCTGTACAACAAAGAGATTATAAGAGCACACAGAAAGATGGTGCAAGCATCTACAAGCCAAGGGACAAGGACACCTACCTTGTTGGCATGTTGATCTCTACAACTGTGAGAAATAAATTTCTGTTGTTTAAATCACATGGTCTGTGCTATGTTGTTATGTAAGTCTAATAAACACACTTATGGAAAAGTAGAAAACATCAATAGTTATGTGGTTATTAAATAAATTCAAACAGTACTCAAAAACCTTTTCACAAAGTAGACTCAAAGGTTGCTGCTCTGGAAATTTACACCAAATAGTCAAGAAGCATTAATTCTACTCTTATCCCTGATCCAGAAACACAGTAGTGGAGACCAAGCACCCTTCCAACTCATTCCTCAAGGTCCTACTAACAAAACAAACATGAACTATATAAAATTAACAATTAAGGCAAATCTCACTTTTGAACTTAGATCCAAAAATACTAAACAAAACTATTGCAAATTAAATGCACCACAATAGATAATATATCATAACAAAGTCAGGTTTAATCAAGAAATTTATGGTTGATGTAACATTTGAAAATCAACCACATTTACCACATTAACAAATTAATAGAAAAAAATCATATATCACAATAAGCCATGCATTTGATAAACTTAAAAAGTCTTTTAAAGATTCACAATTATATTTTTAAAAACATACGACCTGACTAGATATTAGTAACACAGATGTAGCAATCTCTGAGTGAAAATAAGATACAAATTTATTTAGAGATATTAGAGGAGACCTAAATTTAGCAGAAAATAGATTAGATTATTTGGGGGTTTTAAAAAAATATTCAGTGTTATAAAAATGTCAATTCTCTTGAAATTTTTCTTTAGATTCAATGTAATCCAATTAAAATCACAACAATTTTGATTTTATTTTGCAAAAAGAGAAAAAGTGTCTATTAAATTTTATATGATGAAAATACCCAAGTATCAAGCCAACACTGAATAAAAAAAAAAAAACTTTGAAAAACTTGTGCAAACAAGATACCAAAATTTATTTTAAAACTCTGAGCCATTAAGATAGTTTAATATTGGTGCAAAAACAGAAAAATAGGCAAAATGAAGCAAGATAGAAATCCCAGGGACAGACCACTCATGCTTGGACATTAGCTTACAACAATGACACTAAGACTTTAAACATATGTCATCAGCGCAATTTGATGTCCATGTGGGACAAAACTAAATTAAAGCCTAACTTCAAACCATACATACAAATCAATCCCAGGTAGAATAAAGATCTAAAAACCAAGGGCAATGTTATTAAGTTTTTGTATAATAGAGGAGAATACCATATGACTTCAGGGTAAAGAAAATTACCTAAGTAAGTCACGAAAGTCCTAATCATTGTGGACAATATTGGTAAAGGTAACTGTAGTAAACAAAAGAACTTCTATGCATCAAAAACATCAAAAAAGGGAAGAAGAGAGAAGGCAACACATAGAAAGGAAGAAAACATTTACAGTACATACCAGGGTTTATATTCCAATACACACACAATTTAAAAATAAATAAAGACTTGGAAGTGCCAACACACTTATGCCAAAAATAAGCACACAAAAAAAGAGCCCAACTTCACAGGTAACCTGGGAAACACGAATCAGAGCAACTACAATAAGATGATACTATATGCACACAGATGTCTAGTTGTCCACCCTGGAGAAAACACTTGGGACACATGTCCTAAATGATTCATCATAGCATTATTAGTAGTAGAGCCAAAGAAAATGACTAAATAAGAGCAGATAAATAATTATGTCATTAGGAATTACTCTAAAGAATGAACTATACATAATATGAATAGATCTCATAAATGTAAAGAGAATTCAAATTTTATAACAATGTAATATAATTCAAATATATAGAAAATATATTACCCATGCATACATATATGATAAAATAATTTCTAAAACATAGAAATGACTGTCATACAATTCAGAGTAGTCATCATTTTTAGGGGAGGGAAGAGTTATAATCATAAAGGCATGCATAGGTGGCATTTAAGGACTTGATAGTATGATTTTTGACCCAGATCATGGAAACATCATTGTTCTCTATTATTTATTAAATTATGCATTTCAGTTACATTTTCCCTGTATATATGATTCATTCCATAAAAAATATTTTCAAAATTTAGATGAAAAATGTTGCACTATACTTATCTTTTCCCCTGCAGTACATCAGTCCTAAAAGTCATACTATTATTCTCTCAAATTTCCATACAAGATGGCTCTATATGTAACATACAACATGCCAGTGGATTTCTTACTGAGATGAGAAAGGAGATTAAAGCAATGATTTTATCAACAAATTCATCCAGGCACTAAAAATGTATTTGTAAAACCCCATATACTTTTTGGATAAGTAATCATGATTTTGCAGCATTTTAAGTTTCCTCTGAGGTAGTTCAGTGATGTGGAACTGAATCATTAGCCAGTTCTTCAGTGTGTAACTTCTCTTACCTGTGAAGAGAGGCAGAAAATGAAGTGTTTGAAGTAGAACAAAAAATTCTCGTTAGCTGAATGTTGAGAGAATGGCACAAGTGGCTATTCCTGAAATTCAAATATCTCTTCAAGAAGTCCCAAGGGGCATGGCAGCCCCTTCTTCTCACAAGGTTGATGACTATTACCTGGAGATCCTTAATAAGCACAGCTGGTGGGCTAATGGGACATAGAAATGTAAAGAGGCAGAGAGATAATTCCAAGAACAGTTAGGCTTCGGGAGGTCCCTTTCTCCCTCTCCAGTCCCTGCTAAAAGCCACTTCTTCCTGTAATTCTGCCTACCCTTTCTGCTAACACGGACTACCCTGGGCAAGATATTGACCTTTCATTCATCTGTCCTGTCAAGATAATGATGAAGAACTAGGAAGAGACAGATATCTAATGGTATCAACCAAAGACTTCCAATCCTGGAAATAATGGAGCAAAGGGGCCACATTTATCCTGCAACATTAAAAACAAAACCAGAAAACAGGACAAAAAATACATGAAACAATGGCTTCACAAACTAGTCTGGAGGGAGCACAAGACTGTGGGCCCTGAGGAAAGGTAAGCAGAGTGAGTCCTTTCATTGTGCCAGTTTATTGTACAGAGATTTCCCAGACCGCAGCTCAGGGAGAAGCAACCCAAACCATTTTCACTTGTACCACTGAACTGAAGACACATGGATTACAGTTTGGAAAGGTCACAGCAGCTACAACACGCAGAGCAAAGCAGTGGAGAGGAGGCATCTGTGAACCTACACAGCTCTGCAAATCTGCATGAGACTAGCTGAGCACTGCTCTGCAGGTGTAAGAAAAAACTACCTGAGGACAAGCAGGGGACCACCAGAGATGATAGCTGGAACAGAATGGAGAGCTTCTGAAGATTAGAAATAACTTAATTCTCAGCTAATATAATGGTAAGACATGAGACACGAGGTAGAACACAGACTATTCTAATAGTGATGGAACCAAGTGATCCAGTTAGCACTTACTAAAGGCTGCTCTAAACTTGGGCTATACATGCTCAAAAAGAAGTTTCCAAAAGGTCCTAATGGAGTGCATTTAACTTAACTGCACATCACTATTTAAATAAATTAATAAAATCCACCAACCAGTAACGTAAAACTCAAAATAGATGTCATTCAATCAAAATTAACAATCTCTGCTATCCAAAAATGGAGAACACTCTACATATTACCAGACATGCAAAGAAAAAAAGAAAAATAAATAGAAACTAGAAAATTAGAAAAAAAATCAGTGAAAACAGACACTGAAACCATGAAGATAAAACTTGTAGATATGGGTGTCAAAAAATTTTATAAACTTCAGATGTTAATGAAAACAGAGAAAAGTAATATCGTGAGAAGAGAAACAAAAGATATTTAAAACAAAAATAGAACTTTTCAAGGTAGAGAATATAGTGTCTAATATGAAGAACACACTGGACATAATTAGAAGATTAGATATTACAGTAGAAAAGAACAATGAACTTGAAAGTGTAGCAATGGAAACTCTTCAAAATGAGGCTATGAAAGAAACAAAAACCTAAAACTGAATACAGTTTATGGTCCTGGGGGACAATAGCAAGTCGGTCTAAACTGTGCAATTACAGTTGCAGAGGCTGCCAGAAAAAATACTTGAAGAAATAATAGCAGAAAAATTCTCAAATTTGATGAGTGCTCTAAACCCATTAATCTAAAAACTTTAACATATCATAAGGTGAATAACTTTAAAAATTTAAATGGAAAACTAAAGATGAATATGTACATAATATGGCACCTAAGAATAAATTTTTAAGTAGTTTGGAAAAGTAGAATGCATGAAAGAGGAAAATATCTGACTTGCCTCAAGATATAACAAAACTATACAGCAGTGTCTACACGGTAAAATATTCCCAAAGGAAAACTAATAAACTGTGGTAAATATTCCTTAATGAATAAAGTGTCCATCCTAGGTTGCTTTTCACAGAACAAGACTCTGAGACAAATATTGGTGTGAAAATAATTTATTAGGAAGCATTTGCAGGGGGCGATGGGAAATGGCAGAGAAGCAAGGCAAAAGGCCAAGGCAGGAGAGGAAGCCAGGCAAGGTTAAAATATCAAGCAAATACTGGCAGAGGGTAGCCTTGAACCTTGCAGGTCATATTTCATGGTTGTCCCCTCAAGGGTTGAGAGAGCCTCAGTTTTTATACCTCTGTACCTCTCAGTCAGTTATTGGTCAGGGCACCACTGCCTACCCTCACAAATGCAAGCTTCCTTGTAGACAAGCAAAGCTACTCTTGGAAGCCTCAGTGTACACCAACTGCAAAGAGATACAAATGCAGGTTTTCTAAATAAAAACACACTCAAATGCAGTGTCCAGGAAAAAGGGAAATAGATCTAGAGTATGCAAGTATAATATCAATCTTTTCTGCTACAGTGATGCAGTCTTTTAGAAAAGCAAGCCATGAACAAGAAACAAATAGAAATAATCAATGAACTTAATCAAACATATCAATTATCACAAGCAATCAGGAAATATAATTAAAATTATGGGGAACAGCATGTTAAGCTAATTTAACTAGTAAACATTTTAAAAGACAGACAATATTATCAGGAAAGAGAGATTTATTCAATACTAGTAGGAACATGAGTTCAGGTAAACTTGGAGCAAGGTAATCTGGGGACACACCTTCAGTGATGTGTTCCATTAGGCCAGTAATTTCACTAATGAGATATATTCTAAAGAAGTGATATATATATAAGGATGTCTGTAGAGGGATGCTGAGAAAACTATTATTGATAATATCGAAAAGTTAAGATTAACCTAAATATATCAATTTATATTAGAGATCTATTTTTAAAAATTAAAATTCACCTTTGCAATAAAAAATTAATGCAGTCATTAAAGTGATGGTATTTGTTTTTTGTCTGTTTAAAAAAGAAAAGATAGCATTAACTGACCCTGCTTTATACAAACACATATGCATACACATTCACCCTGAATTCCTTCTGGCCCAACGTTACATAGTGTCTAGTCAAGGAACATATTCTCAGCAGTTCTTATAGTGACTTCCCTTCTCTTAAAGAATTGAGTTGCTTTATTTTATTATGAGACAAATTGAAGAGCATTGAAAATGATGTGATAAGAAAATGTACTTAGAATTAAATTAATCAACTAGTACTATGTTAAGAAATTCATAACATCCTTGAAAAGGAACTTAAAAAAAATGATTTGTTGGTAATCCCAACATTTTCCCTGCTCCATTTGAAGTCAAGTTTCTCTTGCAATTCTTTCATTTTTTTCTTCTGATTTTGATCTATTCTTTGGGCCCAAGGCTGCCACATAGAACATATAGCAAATGCCAGCAGAAAGCAAACTGTAACTCCTCAGAGAGTTCATTGCCTACTGATCCACTCTGAGGTCTCCTTCCAATCCCATGAACTGGAACATTAGGACACACACACCAACACAAGCACACTTTACATTTATTCTTTCCTGGAAAAATCATCATGCACCCTCTTCAATCCCAACTCTGATGACCTCGTACCTACAAGTGCCAGAAAGCTTCAGTTTATCAAAGCCTTTCTAAAGCCCACGTGATGCCCTGAACATGGCTGGGTACAATCTAATTTTCCTTGACCTAGGAACCATGTATCTATTAACATAACTCAAAAGTATATGAATTCTTAGAGCAAGAGCATCCTTCTTGATTGCTTTTGATTTTATAATTACTAAATCATGAGGTATTTCTATGTGAACGCCTATCTAGCAAAATCCAGTCACATGCATCGTGAAATTCACTTACAATATTTATCTCCAATTAAATTTTTTCCTTAGTCCATCAATATAATTTTGCTTTATTCTATAGCCCAACCCATATTCTCTATTTAGTTAGTTGCAATAATAAATTTCATAACAAGTAGTTTTTTATTTCCTTAGTATTTGTAGTATGGCATAGTTTATTAAATATTGGGACAGGAAAAATATTAAAAGCCTGTGCCAAAAGATATCGATACAAAAGAAGCCACTCATTAAAGGAAAAGAAAACAGAGATTTTAGAATGCGGTAGACAACCCAACCCCAGGTTACACGTTCGGTCTTTAGGGTGCTTGTCACAGGCTTTTCAACCCATATGCATTGCTTCATGGATCTCATCAAAGCAGTGATGCCCTCTCCTCCAGAAAAGAACAGCAGCAGGTTACTTGAAATTATTCAGCACTTACAACTAAAGCTAATCCTTCTAAAGCTAAATTTTGACCAGAATTCATTTGTGCAATTTCTAGTACATTCACAGAATGTGAATCTACTATTGAGTAGCACCATCTTCATATTTCAATAAAATATATTACCTGGTACCTTGTTTTAGTCAGCTTTTTCACTGCAGTGACCAAAAGACCTGACAAGAACAATATAGAAGAAGAAAATTTATTTAAGTGACCATGGTTTCAGACATCTCAGTCCATTGATGGCCAGCTCCATTGATCTGGGCCTGAGGTGAGGCAGAACATCATGATGGAAGACTGAAGCAGAGGAAAGCAACTCAGGACACAACAGCACAACAGCAGATAGAGAAAAAGAACTCTTTTCCAAGAAGAAAATGTAAACCCTAAAGGCACATCCTCAATGACACCTCCTCTAGACACACAGTTACCTGCTTGCTGTCACCACCCAGTTAATCCTTATAAGGGGATTAATGTGCTGATTAAATTTCGCATAACCCAATCATTTCACCTCTACACCTTCTAGCATTGTCTCACACATGAGCTTTTGGGATTGCCTAATATCTAAACCTTTTGGCATCAGTCTTCCAGCTCTGATGTCATCACAGGCAAACTGCTTAACCATGTTGTGCCTCAGTACCTTAGTTTATGCATGTGTAGAAATCTTCACATATCTATATGAAAGGACATCAGAGATAACACTTACTGAGTATTATTTCCCAGGAACTCTTCTGAGGGTTTTAGATACGTTCATGCATTTTATCAGTTGGTTTGGTACCCATTTCACAGACAAAAATATGAAACACAGTGGTTAAGTTCCCACAGTTTGGAAGTAAGTAAGCCCAGATTTAAACCCAGTCTGTATCCAAGATACAAGCATTTATTTCCTATACTATCCTCCTCCTCTACAGGGAAAAAATAGTACATACCTCAAATGGGTTACTGTGAGAATTATGACATGTCATGAGAAAACTACTTGAAATACAAAGAGTTTAAATATGCAATTAGTGTTCTTATTCACACCAGACATCTTCCTGTCTCTAGTAGCACATTCCCCATGTACCTTTCAAGGAATTTTTAGTGCAGTACAGGACAGCTTATCATTTGAAGATATTACAGCAATTTGAATAGTTTCAAATGATAACAATTCATTTTAGATATGTTTTAATTCTAGTTGTTCCTTGTAACTTGCAATAGGCATGTGTGCTAATCTATACAACACACATCTACTGAGTATCTAAACAGAATTCTCAGAAATAGAATTAATTAGAAATGCATTTGGGCAGCTTAACAATTGAAGAAATCCCAAGATAAGTGCTTTCTCAGGCAAATAGTTCTTTTGTAACAAGAATTATTTACTTCACCTGCCCTTGTAAATATATGCTTGATATCTCAGGGCAGAGCAAAGCTATGAAGATATATGCATCCTGAGCTGTTGCTACCCAAGGCCATAATGGAAGTATGTTTCTGTCACATGATCATTGGGCATAAGCAAACAGCCAGACACCTATTCTAACGAAGAACCTAAGGGAAAAGATAAATTGCCGACCAATTGGTAACCTAAGCTGTGTGCTCCTGCACAATGTAAAAACGGAAAAAGAGAGTGACAGCAAGCAGAGAAAATACAATTCCCTTGTTTTTGTCATTGTGTCTTCTGCTGGCAAGTATTGGCAAGTGCACAGATTTCTTTGCTGAGGAGTTGTCTAAGCCCGTGAGACACTCAAAGGCAAAAGAAGGACAGTACTGTTTTCTTCACAAAGGAAAGGATTGAAACACTGACTGGCATAACCAATAGGCTTAATAAGTCAAAGTACAGCATGGACAAGCAACCAGAGAAAAGCCAAGGAGGTTTACAAGTCCCTGAACAAGGCCAATAAATCCTTCAGCACTGGGTGCCAAGGCCTCAGTCTGTGCACCAGATGCAGCTTGATGGATGGGTTTATCTGCCCCAAAAGGCTGTAGAGATTGTTCTGCCATTGGCCCCACGCATAGGTGAGACAGAGCTCTAGTGTTCCACCCTCTGTCCTTTTCAAATGTGTTACACGTGTTCTAGTCAGTGTTTCCATTTCTGTGCCTTCCAGTTTGAGCACTAAAAGAGCAACCTGAGATCCTCAGTATACAAAGAGTGTGTTTACTGTACTCAACTACCAGGACATCTATTCTTAAATTAAAACAAGAAAAATACAACATTTCCATTAATTGGATTTACTTGAAAAACCTCTTCTGTTGCATATCACAACAGTCAGGACCAACACAGTATATGTTCCAATATTCTTACAGTAACATATAAAAAATAGTATTCATCAGTACAGACCCACACAATATTAGAACATGGCTCATGTTCTAATCACTGTATACATAGTAGGGATAAATTGGTGAAGAAGTACCAGAAGTGAATTATCTACTTTTACCATGGGAAATGGTCAGTCCAGGGAGATGCATCTTTATGAATTAGATGACAGTGTTTAGTTCTGCCTCCAATGAGTTGAAAGGGCTCCTATATGTAGTCTGAACTAATAAAATTATAATGGATGACACCAGAAGATGTACAAAGAACACACTGTCTTGAGAAGAACAGAACTCTCAACCTGAAAAAATGTGTTGCTAGAGATGTTTCAGATGAAGTAATGTTATCATCACATCATGCTGCTCAGCCATCCCCTTAATAAACCAATCGTCCTACCAGCTGAAGACTTTTGTGGTTACTGGTCCCTCTTAGCCTGCTCTTCTCTAAGACATTTACATGTCCCTTTCCCACTTCTTCAACCATACATAACCATGTTTTATTTATCTCAGAATTCCTAATATAGTTCACATATAAAATAATCCAATGAGATGTTATATTGATAAATATAAACTGAAAAAATTGATTGACTCAACAGATGCAAAAAATGACAAAGCTCAAGACTTGTGATTTAAAGTAAATTTGTTATTAAAATGCTTGTGCTGTTCTAGAGAAAGGGAATTTACTTAACTTTATGAGTCACCAATTAAAAATCTGCAGCAATCAGCAATCCATGAGGTAAGACAAAAGACAAGAAAGACTTTGATTACAGCTTATATTCAACTTTGTAACACGTGTACTAGAAAGCACAATAAGACAAGAAAAATAATTAAGACCTATACAGGTTGAGAAGAAAGAGATAAAACATATTTTATCCACCTAGAAGACTGAAGGGGATCCACAAATAAACTATTAGGGCTTTAAAAGAATAAAGTACTTATATACCAATGTAAATAAATCATTATTGAGTAAGGAGAGTCTCCATAAAACAGGAAAAATAGTCTTTAACTCCTTCACAATAAACCTAAGAAGTGAGATTCAGCAACTCTATGAAAAAAATATTTATCAAGTTTGAGGAAGCTATGAATAAAGATTATAAAATATGACCTTAAATAAAGAATTATGTCATGGTAATGAATCAGAAGATCTAATATAATAAACATATTAGTTCTCTCCAAATTAATCTATACAACCAATGTATTTAAGATGTCAGTAGAGTTTTTCTTGGAGCTTGACATAATATAACAAAATATCAGAAGTAACTAGGTAATTTTAAAGAGGAACAAAATGAAAAATCTCCTTGTAACAGATAGTAAGGTAAAGTTTAAAGCTGTTTTGCAGTGAAATATTGATGCAAGGTAAACACTGATGAATAAAGCAGAACAGAGAGTTGAGAAAGAAATCCTTGAACATGTGATCATTCCAACATTGTCATTAAGCATCTATGAAAATTTTTAAAAGACTACATAAAATTTTTTATTGAAATAGCTGACAATGCACATGGAAAGAAACAGAAATACTTTACACCATAAATATAAAAAATTCCCAACTAAAGATCTATATATAAAAAGCGACACTATGATAATCTTGAAATAAAATATAGACATATGCCTTCACCAACTTCAGTTACAGCAGAATTTCCCAGACAAGGTGTAAAAAATCCCAACCTGTAAAGAAACAACTGATTCACTGAATAAATTACAGATTTAACACTTCTTCACAAAAAGACAGTGTAGTCAAATTTAAAAGTAGTTTTTGGAACAGATATTTCCAACCAATATAGCTACAGTAATAGTTAATTATTATCCAAAAACATTGAAAGAAATCCTTCAACTCAGTAAGAAAAGGAAAACTCAATAGGAAAACAGACAAAGTATAGGAACTAAAGAGGAATCACAAATGGCCAATAAACACATTGAAAAGGGCTCTCAGCCCAATTGATAATAAAATGTAAACAATGAGGTGCCATTCACTCCCTTTTCACACCCACCAGATTGCTGAAAATGTTATGGTTGGCAAGGATGTGGAACCATGGAAATTCTCATGCACTGGCATTAGGAGCACGAATTGGCCCAACTGTTTAGAAAGCAATTTGGCAACAACAAGTAAATCTGTTGGTGTTCCTATCCTATAAGCCAGGAGTGCTGATTCTGAGGGTTTGTCTTCAGATATTTTTGCATATAATATTCAAGGCACTATGTGGGAAAAAAATGTTCATTTTCTTATTGTTTATACTTCTCCTTTGAAAAAATACAAATATATTATGGCATATTTAGACAATGGTATATAATACAGCACTTAAAATGATCTGTTAAGGATATAAACTTTAAAACCATGATAATATTAGCAAATATGTAGTCTTATAAAATACCTTGCATTATTTTACATGTCTTAAGTATATTATTTCATCTATTTAACATTCAATTTTCTACACATCAACATTTAAGAGTCATCGTAAGTCACAATAGCATCAAACCTAAGACATCAGTACTATTCTATTACATTTAATAAAGGTGAGGCAACTGAGCATAAAACATGTTCAATTTTCACAAATCCACATAGCACTATGATAAACCATAAGTTATGCAGTTTCTAAAAAGTTAGTTTGAATTCTGGCTAAGGTTAAATAGCTAATTTTCAGCAAAGGGATATTCTAGCCCTTCACTATTTTATTATTTCTGATTTTTTAAATTGCATATTATGATACATTTAATATTTACTTTTAAAACTCCAAAAATATCATATAATGTTCAAAAGTAAATAGATACCTTACAAAACTAAAGAAATGTAAACAATGGTCACATAATTTACTATAACATTTAATAATAGTTTATAATACAGATTCCATGTTCCAGGTATCTTATGTCACTCTGTGCCTGATTCAAACCACTCCAGGTGAAGAAAACAGGAGGGTCATGAGCTGCAATGGCAGACCTGGTATACTCCCTGCTTTAGTTCACTCCCTAGGGCAGTGAACAGTGATGGTCTGGTCGGAGAAAGCAGTCACTTCCAGGCGCAGTGTCACCGCAGCCATAGTAGAGCAGTCTTTGATATATCTGTGACTATAGCAGGAGTGTTTGAAGAGACTAAGCGCGAAGTGAGGTGGGGGTCAAGAAAGGGAAGTGAACACCACCCCTTCTCATATCATGCTTCAATTCCACCTGTCCCAGCTTTAAATGGGTTTGTGCAGTCAAAACCACCAGTTTGGGCTTCACTACAGGTTCAGCCTACAATGTGGACACTTCAAAGACTTCAAAGATAGGGGACACTGTACTGTATCTGGAGTAAAACCAAAAATGTGGGATTTAGCAAAGCCTTCGGAGGGTGGCTCGAAGGCTTGAAGTGATTTCCACTGAAATACACTGCAAGTGAGTGAACAAAAAAAAAAAAATAATAGGCCAGAGGAAGAAAAAAAATCTCATTTTTTTCCCTTTTGTTAATGCTATAGAAATATCAATCCTGAGGGCTTGGTGAGATTTTGTAAAGGCTGATCCATGAATCTGAACCTGACTTTCAGCAGCAAAATTCAGGAGGCTCTACTTTCTTGCTTTTCTACTGAGTTCCATTTTTAAATAATTGATAGGTAAAAGGAAAAGAAAGAAAAATGTAATAGGAGCCTACTGTACACCAACATGCAGGTTAGAAGCTTTCATCTGTATTTTATCCTACCTCATAACCCAGTGAAGTAGTATGACTGTCTCCTATATCCAGATAAGTAAACTGAGACCTGGAATGGCTAAACCCATTTGTTCTACTAAGGCACACAACAGAATTCAGACTAACTTTCTGGAAGCTGCAAAGCGCATGGCATATCATAGCACCCTGTAGCTTTATGAAAGTAGAATACAAAAATGGCCTAGTCTAAATAAGCCTAAATACCACAATTATTCCTAGTTAAAAAATACTCATTTTTTAATTTATGTACAAGCTACAAATGTTTTGGGGATCTCCTGTAAAACCCACTGGGGGTGGATATTGTTTGATTTTGGTTTCCTGCGATTTGCTTAGTGGTTTCATGAGGTTTTAACTAGTGCCCATCAATAGTAATGGTGCATATTGCAATGGGGGCTCTGGGACTCTGAGTCCATTCTCTAGAGGTTTTCTGTCTACCAGTATTTGGGTTCTAAACAATTAAGAGAACTAGATATGGTTACAGCAAGAACCTTTCTAATTGAAAAATATAGGGTTTTTTAAACCAATTTCTGTGCAAACTGCCCTGGCAAAATGAATATTGTTTAATTTTCATTTTGAATTAAAGACTTGGAAACCTGAGTAATACAGAGGCTAATGATGAACTGAGCTGAGCAGAGGCTCCTTTGAGAGCCATAGCAATGTATTAAAGCAAGAATTATTTTGTACACTGTACTGTACTTCAACATCAGATCCTCAACAGACTGCAGAATCACTTCTCAGATAATGAAATTAGAAAAGAACTTTAATTTCATGTTAGCACTTGTATTACAAATTATTAGGAAAAGAAACAGGGGAGAAAATATTTTTTAACCAATTCCTCCTGTGGATCACCAAACTGGAAGGTCTTTCTGCTTAGAAGACTTGTGAAAAGTTCTATCAGAAATACATTAAATTTTCAAAACACAAAGTCTGTTTAAGGACAATATGCATGTATTTAAAACATCAAGGATGGAATTTGGGATAGGGCTCAGTAACAGAGCACTTGCCTAGCATGTGCAAAGCCATGGGTTCAACCCTTAATACTGGAAAAAAAAAACCCACAAAAAAATAGCTATGTCAATAGCCTAGAAAGGATCATTTTCTAAATTATGCACAAATATGACACAATTTTGGTTACCATCATTGTTTCCCTTAAAGAGAACACTGGTGGAGCTGGAGCGGTGGCTCAGTGGTTACAGTGCTTGCCTGGGATGCGCAAGCACACGGGTTCAAGCCTCAGCAACCCACGTACACAATTAAGTGTCAGAGCAACGAAAGCCATGTGAAAAACTCAATAAAAATTGATTCTCTCTGTCTCTTTCTCTTTCTCACTGTCCTTCTTTCTTTAAAAAAAAAAAAGAGAGAGAGAGAACACTGGCAAGTTCTTCTTCCCTCAAAACGAGCATGCCAGCCTAAACAACACTAAGATCACATTGATAGGTTGTGGGGGTTGATCCTGCACAGCCACATTTCCATGGAGATAAGAAACTATCCCATTCCCCACAGGGCTGCTAACCCAATCTGCAGATGATTCCTCTGCATAGACTTGGGATATGGTCTATGTGAAATAACTTATATAAAAGCATTCTCAGCTTAATGAGGCAAAAGGAATTTTCTCTAAAGCCTAAAATTATAGGAGCCAATTCTTGGTTTTTTGTTGGTTTTCTTTAGATATACATGACAGTAGACTGAAAGGACATAATTACAAAAGCATGAGGTATAACTTGTTCTAATTCAGTCCCCAGTATTTCCCCTTTCCGTCTCTTCCTCCTATCCCTGTTCTCTCCCCTCTATTCGAGTGATCTTTCTGCTATTTAATAATAGTGTTTTTAATTAGTATCTTGTTGATGTACATGTTGATGAGATTCATATTGGAACACAGGGAAGTTGAGATAGGAGCTGTTGGAGAAATGATTTTAGGCATTGGGGTCATCTCACTGCAGCCTGGTGGATCACATAGTAGGATGCCAGGAGGAAGTGAGCCTGTAAGCAGTCAAGTCTCCAAGTCACCAGATGCAACCTAGATACCTACAAGTCACTAAGGCCCCAGGTTACAAAACATCCCTTAAATCTGTATCTTACTTGACTGTTAGATTCATGAAAACAAGCTTTACAGATTATATATGCCTGTTCTCAGAATACTCTTTAGGATTACAGCCACATCCCTTTCCCTTCAAGCTCTAGACTAAGTTGATCAAGTAGAAATTTTTTGTTCTTTGTAAGGTTTTTTTTTTCCTGTATGTCTTTGTTCAACTCAATAAATACACTCTCCCCAGCCACCCCTATATCCAAATTGTCTGTCTGAGTCTTTCTTTCATACAGAAGTCTGATCATCCATAGCTGTCCAACGTAAGGAGCCAATTCTATAGTAGAAGAATGTCTAGGGTTGCTTTCCAATTTGGAATCTTCCCTATCAATAGGGATGGGAATTCCTTTACTTCCTTGCTTCAACGCCACCAGTAAAAAGAATGAGTGAGGCTGGAATGGTGGCTCAGTGTTTACTACACTTGCCAGGGTGGATGTGGGTTTGAACTCCAGTACCACATACACAATGAAGTGTCAGAGCAATGAAAGCCACATGAAAAACTAAAATAAAAAAAAAACACTGATTCTGTCTCACTGTCCTTCCCTCCCTCTCTCCCTCTCGAAGAAAAAGAAAAAGGAGGAGGAGGAGGAGGAGGAGGAAGAGAAAGAGCATGCATCTGCTGAGTCCCTGACACCAGAATGAGTCGCAAAAGTCCCTTTTGGTTGATGATCAAGAATCTTGGGGCCCGGCCCATATGTAAAAGCATCTGCCAAAGATTCCAAAGTGATTGCTGCCCATCATAGCTGCCTTTCTCACAACAAGACTCAAGACCACTTTCCAAGTGTCTAATGTGATTCATCTAAATGTCCTTTAAATTAAAATAATGTGGATCATAACCTGTCATAATTGCTAAAAAAAATTATTGAAGCATTATAATAGATTGTCATGAATATATTGAAACATGCCTAGTGTTTTCAATTAAAAAACATGCATATATATCCCATTTATGTGTGCACACACATAATTTACATGTATGTATATTAAAGCATAATTTGAAAGCTTTCAAAAGTATCTGAAAAAGACTTGGCAGATATAAGCAAGAGAGTGACAAAGTGGCAAGAGTCAATCAGCTTTCATTGACATTGCCACACGCACATGAACCCATAGCACCAGTCCATTAGCTAGGTAAAAACAAGCACATGTACGGTAAAGTCATCTTTGAGACTTGACTCCATTCTTACTGAATTTTTTTTCCCAGTCAGAAAATGCCTATTTGCTGTCCTGTGTTTATGGGATTAAAGCGTAAGTTATCAAAAAACACTCATGGGTCCCTTCCTAGATCTGGTTTCAAAAGCTTCAATTCTCAAAGATTTTCTACAATAAAATAGGAAACTGAGAATAGCAGAATCTGTCCTCCTCCCCAGGATTCCCAGAAGCTCCCAGGACCTCCCAAGGAAGCAGGTGCAGATCTCTCAGCTCAGCAAAGATTCCTAGGACAAACCTTGAAGCAGAACTAACACCTTTGAGAGTCATAACAACATCAGAGTGTCCAATATGGGCTTAAACAAGAGGGCTGTCCTTGAACATGCTGGACTCACTTATCAACCTGCTCAGGAAGGGAGACTCTGTACTAATGGAGACTGAGTTCCCAGCCATGCTATGGGGGCCACTCAGGGTAGCATTTTCTTCTTTTTGAGAAAAATAATATGGCATGCCTTGCGCAACCAAGTATGTATGAGTACACACACACATGCACACACACACATATGCATGCATGCATGTGAGAGAAAAATTTATTCTCGCTTTGATGATTCTAGCAGATGCTGAAATTCTTATTTTAGAGGCAAGCAAGGAGATGACAATGATAATGTCCTGTTTGCCACAACATCCAAACCAGAATTAAACTGATCTAACTTCCAATAAATTTTTTCCCTTCACATTACTGCATTTAAAAATATCATCTCTCAGAGGGCTCAGAAAATCGATTGCTTATTGACTTCCTAGTGGGTCCATATAGTGTAATGAGTCTTTATCTCTCTATTTTTAAATTGCTTATTGGATTCTTAAGATTAAACAAAGCATATGAAAAAATTACAGTGTTGGAAATTAGGAGAATTGGTCAAATGAGTACATTATTATCCTATCAAGGCCACATTTAAACTTTCCAGAATAAATATTAAAACACTAGAAAGGCTGCTTTTTAAGAGCTTCTTGCAACAAGCAGCCCTTTATAAATTGACTATCTTTTTACAACTTTAGTTACTATAATATGAATTCCTATCTCCATAAAAAAGTCTAATGGCTTTCTCCAGATTAAATAATAAAGTCAGCTCCCAACTTTAGAGAATCTGTGCTATTATATAAGATTCATAATGAAACTTTCCCTCTGGAAGTTAGAAATAGCAAAAGGAAATTCAGAATTTTTGACATAATATAATCAGAACATTATAATAGAGGCAAAGCTGACAATCTCTCTTCTCTGTTTAAAATGCATCTAAGGTTTGGCTAGAGAACAGCATATTTGGTATGACCTGTCTGTCCTGGAATGGCCTGGCCTCCACTTACCACCCCAGCCTGCTCACTGCCACTCTTGCACCTGCTGTCTGTCCTCATGTGCTTTCTTTCCTTAGCCAACTGCAGCCAACCCTGCTCCTGGGTTCCCTCACCAGGCTAACTCCTTCCCAAGTCTTCTATTCTCTGCATTCTTCAAGAGAGCACTCCCCACCTCCACAGCACCCATTCCTTACATAGTCAACTGCCGGGGGTTTGAATTCCCCTCAATGGTTTGATCATTCTTTGTATGGAAAGAGCCTGAAACCAAGGCTCAGAATCCTACCTGTCAATGGAACAAGGAATGTCAACACGACAGCTGCCCCTGCTGGCCCACGGCAGCACAGTGAGGCCCTCTCTTCTGCTGTGTTGAAGACACTCTGGAAAAGCTCCCTTCCTGCAGGGAGGTCAAAGGAATCTCATCTAGCTGATCCTTCCTGGGTGAGGGCTCATTCCTATCTCACTCATAAATATCAAATATTACATTTGCTTTGGGGTTTTCTTTACACCTAAATCAGCTTAGATTTTAAAAAAATTAATAAGACTTAAAATAAAATAAACCTTTACTAAGATTTGAATTTTCCTCCACCCTTACATCTTTTTCTTAATAAAAATCATCCTTAGAAAACAATAATACCGAAGGGTGAAAATGTCTCACATAGAAGACACAGAGCACAGCACAAAGAACAAGATTACAAGCCGTATGTTACCCTAGACATAAAGCCTTTTCTGTTGTCGTTGGTAACCAGCTCACCTTTATAGAAATTTTTGAATCAGGGAATGTACATTTGCCAGAGCAAATGGCCCAGAATGTGAATGAACTACATAAATCAGAATATAATCGGTTTTCACTCCACCTGTTTATTGCTTCTGATGAAATTCTCTTACCAAGTCCTACTGAATTTGCCATTATTTGCTATACCTAGGGAAAAAATGATCAAAAAATGCCCTAAATAATATTTGAAGTACATTTTAAATATAAGGTCTATTTGGTAAGTGTGTTATATTCCATTTTAAGTACAATGCTAGACTGTTATGTACTTATTTTCATAGTTTTCTTTACATATTTTGCAGTTTAGTTCAAATTGTACTTGTAAAAGTTAAGATAGACAAATGTTTAGGTCACATTTATTCTAGCCTCTTAAACAGCTCTGTTGTAGCTACACAATGAAACGAAAAGAGACATGGTGTGAATAGCTGTAAGGATTTCTATTCATTGGTGCCAACTTCCACATTATCCTTATCTCCTTGCTATCACCCAAGTACAGACTTAATTCATAACAAAGACAAAAAAAAAAAAAAAACTGGTCTTTGTGTTACCCCTGTGAGTCCATTCTTCTTGCTGTATAAAATTAACTCCAAGCTCCCTTTGCCTCTGTATCAAAGTTTTTTGTTGTTGTTCTTTATATTCCTTAATTATATGTCTTCTATTCCTTGATGATTTGGGAAAAACATGTAAAAATTCAATTTGTAAATTCCGAATCTCAGTCCTCAGAGAGTCTCTCTCTGCCTCAGGTTCCTTAGACCAAGCAATAAAAATGTTCCACAAGGTGGATGTTTCTGGACTGTGTGCAAGTTCCTCTCTTTCTCTCAGCCTCAAGTTAGAGGATTGTAATAGTCAAGTTAATTTTCCTTCACCCTTATCTGATTGAAGTGGAGCATTTCAAATTTAAAATCACTTTTCCTTTCAAAAGTTCCAAATGAATTGTATTTTAATATGTTCAAAGAAAAGTAAAGCGACAATTGCTTGTGTCATCTAGTCAAAAGATAGCAAAGATTTACTCACTGTGGTTGTGATCCAGGATTAGGTCATGTAATATGATGACCCGACCTATGATGAGAACCAGAACGACTGCCCGTTTCATAGCTCGGGACAGCCAGGCCTGAGGGAGCAGTGCCCACCACAGCGATATCGCTTTCGCAGCCCGGTCTGGCTCAGCTATCTTGCTGAGACACCACACAGGCTCTCCAGTGAGTGGACTCCCCCATTTCCAATTAATCATTTACATCCCTAAAGGAGTGTGCCACTGTTGGGAAAGGCACATTTTCAAAACAGTGTAATTACATTAAGAAGATATGTTAAACTGTTCAAAATGAATGTGTTGCCTTCACACACTCACACATACCTGCTCCATGTTCAGAGGACCTTGCCCAGGGTGGCAGGAGAGTCCAAGCTGGGATCTCCATTCATGAACAAGTTGTCCTTCTGAAGTGGAGCAGTGTGAGCAGAGTGATTGCTATGGCTCAGCACAAAACCATCCCGTAAATCTGCAGACTCTGTGCCAGGAAGCAGGGAACCCAATAAGGGAGTTCTGGGGATTCTTCTTTCCTTCTGTGTTTTGTACTTGAAAGAAACTCTCTCCCAAGTAGGAAGAGAGAGGAAGCCATCATTTTATCAACCCATTCTCCTACTGCTGCTGATTTTGTAAACAATACTAAATTATCCAGAGGCAACCTTTGAGAGAACTGTTCCCAGGCTTTCCAACCTATAATAAGGAAATGTTTCCTTAGAGAATTTGGTTCTGAACAAAAATTATGTTAATTTGTATATTTCCAGCATTTCAACATTAGACCTAAAGTCTCTCCCAAGATTTTAAAACCTCAACCACTTCCAAGGAGAATTAGTTTTGGGAATCTGAGAGACTGAATGAAAGCAATGAGCAAGGAACAGGAAGTCAGCAAAGAAGCCCAGGTCCATCAGGGAAGCACCAATAGATCCATAAGTTGTTAACATGCAAGTATGACAAGAAAAGGGGCCAGGGACCTTGGACATTAGAGGATGCTCATTAAACGAATCACAAGATCCAATATTTCTGGAGCTTAGCATGTCAAACAGCATGCAGAAGTCAGTTTTTCAGTTACTCCTCTTTGGCATTTCTATGCTCAGTTATTTTAGTTGCATGAGCAGAATATCATTAATTGCATGCCATACTAGTTAAAATCTGAGAAAAAGAGATGCCTAAAACTAGACTTTGACAATGTGGGGCCAGAGCTCTTTAAACTACAACACAACATCACCATCTAGTGTCCAAAACCTAAAACTTAAGTCTGATATCAACTGACCTATAAAATCACCTCAGGAAAAGATGATACTGAACAGATAAGGAAACTGAAAAGTGAAAAGCTAAGGAGATTTCTCACAAAGCCAAAAGGAAATAGAAACTCTGACAATCAGTCCAAATCTGGTTACCCAAACTCAATTTAGTGTGAAAAATGCAGATAGCAACTATCAAGTTTTAATACTCTCGACATAAGAGGAAAGGTCCTCTTTTATGGTAATCTTCACCTTTAATCAAAATCTACCCTCAGGTTGATATTTTAGAGACAGGTAGAATGGTATCAAATATGGACAACTAGTTAAAATGAACTTAAATAAATATAGATACAATTAAGTAAGAATCCAACTAGTCTTGAAGCAGAATAAAACCATAAGAGGATTAGAAAGGGCAGGTTATTTCCTGAAAGGCACTTTGTTTAATAGCCTGTAAGATTCAATACACAAATCAAAGGAAGTAAGAACCTTACCAACATTTAATACTTTGCTTACATGTCAAAAGAAAAATTTTGAATATTATTTATCTTTTCCAGCTGTTCTATTTAGTCTGCAACTTCAAAAGATAGATCATAATAAGAATTCAAAACAACCACTATGGTAGTTCTCTAAATACTGTTGATTCTCTTAACATTCCATTATACTGTCAACTGTTTCCTTAAATGTCACAGTTTAGCCTCTCCTTGGGTTTACAGATACCTGTATAAACCCATATCCATTAGCATATGTATTTATCACAAGCCTGAGGGTACTGTGGCCAAGGTTGGAAAAAGAGTAGGAATGTACTAGAGGGTGGTTTTCTTTTCCATCCCCTTCCCAGACTCAGCATCAAGCAGATTAAATATAAACCTCTCCCCTGTTTGCATCAAAGGGGGGTTTTATTGTGAAACCTTCACCCTCCTTCCTTCTGGCTGCCCCTGGGTCGTCAATGCCCAGGGTTAGGTACACATGGTGGAGACAGCTAATGGTACCAATAATGATTATGGCGATTTCCTTGTGCTGAGTGCCTGGTTAACCTGCTATACTTTTGATTCTCCAAGACTGAGCTGACCTCTTGTGACAAAACTCCCTGCCAATAGAGCCCAGGCTTAGCTGGAGTCCTGTCAAGGCCTCCACTGCCCTTTAGCCCCAATTCTGCTCTTGCTTGAGGGTTACAAGTTTTTAATCAAAGGCTTAATGCCAGGATTCTCAAGAACGGGCAGGGAGCTTATCTGAATCACCTGGAGAGATTTTCCTAATTATAGCCCCACACACACCTCATCTTTTCCTTACAGAAAGAGTGTTTCATAACCCTCAGGTATGTTGGAGAGGGAAGAAAGAACTTGAAATCCATTGGCTTCCAGCAATCAGAGGAGTAAGGTTAATCTTCTTTTGATTCAGATGGAAAAACATCTCAAAAGAGGGAAATGAAACCTTGTCTCCTAAGGATGAAACTATAATAAAACCTTAATTAATTTGGACCCCATTAATTCAAAATGTGCGATAATTAGAAAAATGGTAGGTTAAAGTTTACCTTTCCTCTAGCTAGGGGAAAAGTGGCTGAAGATTACTTTCCTGTACTTGGGAAAAGTGAATTTGTTAAGCAAATTAACACAGAAAAACATTTAACTGACTGAACAAAGCAAGGAGTTTTCAGACCATTTAGGGCCATTCAACAGATAAAACTAGTACTATTGTCATTATACATCATCCCTGTCTAGTTGGCAGAATAGACTTTCCCAGGGCCTTCTCTAGACAACACTCAAGGAATGAAGTTGTCTATTGGAAGGAAGGAAATTAATTTTCAAACTTCCCAGAATTCCAACTGATCTTCCCTTTAGTCGGGCCAAATTTCTATGGTTTCATTTAATTCTACTTACTGATAATCTCAAAAAGCAACTCCAGCCTCCCTTCCTGCTTGTTTCAGCCATCATATGCCATCTAAGTGTCCTAATTTCAGCAGAGCAGAGAGGCAATTCTTAAGAAACAAGGGTAGAGGAAACAAGGCTTTACCATGTACACCAACGCTCACTTCAGTAGTAATGCAGGTTTTTCTTGAAAGTTTTTTAGTTCCCTAGGTTACACAAAGGTGCTACCAAGAGAAGAAGGAACTAAGAAGCTCTATGGTCTACACATTATGGGAAATGGAAATGATAGTTTAAATAAAGTTAAGTAGGATCCTTTATTGCAGGGCTTGTAAGAGCCTTTCCTAAGCAAATGGGCATTATTTTGAAGAGTGCTACAGCACTTCTTAAAATTATTTTAAAAAGGAACCCTTTCTTCATTGTGCATCGTCAGGACATTAGCTCCAATTCCACATGACTTCTAGTTGTATGACAATTAATGAATAAACTCAGAATTCTAATAGTTAATTAAAGATTTTCAGTTAATGTTATTGTCTCCTAATTATTTCAACACAGTCAACAGAAATAATAGCAAAAAGTTATACCCCATATTATTATGTTTATCCATCCTATTCCATTGGAGTTTCTTACAATGCTCGCTGTACCCTGAGGCTTTATGAACTGAAGTTCCTATGGTTTGATTCAAAATATTTTAATTAAGTGAAGCTCTCCGCCCCAAGGCTTTCTAAAGCAATTTTCAAAACCTCAGAAAACAAACAAACATTATACCAAAGGCGTTACCACTGACAAATCATGACCATTTTCAGGCGGTCATTTCTTGCTCTGTTTTACTATGCATAGACACTTTTTATTTCAAATGACAACAATAAATCACAAAGTTAGGCAACATAGTACCACGATTCTATGCCCTGGGCATGTTGGGAAACAAAGCTTGCAGCAAAAATACCTTCAGCTGCTGGAGAAATCCTCCAGTGCAGCATCTGCGGGAGCTGTACCTAGGGTAGGACTAGGATTATCAAACTTCTAATGGAAAGTGATGTTCAGTCTCCCCTAAAGTGTCAGGTTTCCATTTTAGGAGTATACCTGTGCATTTTCCTGTGGCTTTGGGAGGGACTCAATGAGGGTTTAAGGAAGTATTACAGCAATGTTTTTCAAAGTGTGGTCACAAGACCCACAGCTTCAGCCTCTTGGGAATCTTAGAAATGCAAATTTCCAGTCCTGTAGCCAGACCTAGTGAAAGGGACATTTCAGGGGCAGATCCAAACAATCTGCCATTACAAGCCTCCAGGCAATTCTGATGGCCATGACTGGGAACCATTGAGTTAGGGCAGAAGCTTTGACCTTATAAAGATTTGGATAAAAAATACTTAATATTCCTAATCCTTGATTCCTCTATCCATTAAATGACCTTTTTTTTTTTTTTTAAAGAAAGAGGGGACAGTGAGAGAGAGAAAAAGAAGCAATTTTTATTTAGCTTTTCATGTGACTTCGTTCCTCTGAGACTTTGTTGTGTACGTGATGCTGGGGTTTGAATTCGCATACTCACACTTGCCAGGCAAGCTCCATAACTGCGGAGCCACTGCTCCAGCCCCATGTTAAATGATTTTTAAAAGCAGTTTTACCTGCTTCAAAAGGGTGCTTTCAAGGAAGGAAAAATGATATAATCTATGTAGAACCCTTTGTACAGTGCCTGGTATCATTCAGCTTGTAGAAAGACCAACCCAGCATTCAGAGAAGAAGGAAAGACATGATTTGAGGGGAAAGGAAATCTTTTCTTGAGTGAGCAGCCCAGGGACTTTTAGCATAGTGTGAATCCTTTTCAGAGATACCACCAACTTTTCCACAATGCATGATATTGGTCATTACTCTGAGTGTATGCACTTTCACCACACCAGATATCAGTACATTTTGCTGAACAGATTCTGTGACTGGGAAAAGCAAAATTACAACTTGCTGAGAGTTAGGCAAAAGCATAGATCTTGTATTGATCAAGCTGGTAAGTACTTTGCCTCTGGAGCACACAGGAGTGCAATCAGAGCTGTGACAAAGAGGAGGAGCAAGGAGATAGCATAATGATGAGATAGGCAGGCAAATGTCAGTGTTGTGACGCCCCTCTGAAGTCCCGCTACCTTTCTTCCCCATCTACAGATGCAGAATCTTCCCATCTACTGATGATCAGTCATTAAATAACATTATACCAAATGTTTGGAGTAATGAAATTAACTTTTGAACTTGAACCTCGGATCACAGAGCCAGTATCCAGACCTCCCCGGTCTGACTCCTCACCCGCCCCTCTAGCTCTCAGTCTCTGGGGTGCTATTTTGAACACTCTATCATTATGGTTACATTGTAGCAGTGAGAGTATTGAAATTATTGCTGAATTGCTTAGTTTTGTTTTGAGCTGTTCAATTCCTTCAAGTACACCACTAAAATTTCTAATAACCCAAAGTGCACCAACAACAGAAAGGATGATAAGAACTAGGCTAGATTTTAATGATAAGGTTCTACTCAGTTGTCATGCCCCTGTGCCTTGCCCTCAGAAAGCACATTGAAAAGTTTCGGCCTCCTTTGATCCTGTCTTCCACTAAAATGAGTTTCTCTAGCACGGGTTTAAAACTCATATTTGTATTCTACCTTGAATGCATACAGTGACCCATGGTCTCATTTCCCATCTTCCCCTTTGGAATCCGCCCTGTGGCTTCTGTTTCCTGCTTCTCCAGTCTGAATTCGTAATTAGCCTTATCTCCCTCCTCATCTCCTCTGGCCCTGCTGGTAATCAATCCCTAGGGAAGAGCTCACAATCCTAATAGAGCAGAGCAGCTTCCCTCCCTTAGCTGGAACAACCCTAGGACTGCAGGCCTGCACCCCAGGAATCAATTGAACCCATACTGTTTAGCACTTTCACAGCTTTTCACCCCCCTACCTGCTTTTCCAATATCATCTTATCAGTTCCTTTCTGATCCAATCCATTACATGAAACTGAAGTATACTTCATTTATTAGCTGCTCTTTTAAAATTCTGTTAAGACTTGGGGAACGGAAAAAGGCGGAGAGATAAATGCTCAAAAATGGAAATTTTGGTCATTTTGGGAAAGGGGTGTTGAAGTCTGAATACTTGAGGAGTTTCATTATATACTTCAAAGTGAAATTAACACTACTGCGGGCTTTTATTCATTCCTTTTGAAATACATATCCGCACAGGCAACATCCCGCCTCTTACTCTTAGTAAACTCATATTTAAGACTGATTGATCCTCTTATCTTTCTCTAAGACTTCTTGGCCTTTGAAGAGCATTTCCTGTGTCATTAAGATTTTCATTTCCAGTTCTTGAAATAGACAACAAACACCACTTTTCTACTTTTATGGGACAGTTGGGCCCTTGTCATTAGCAAACACTTCAGGTTTCTGAACTGACATTTTGTTCAAGAGGATATCAAAGGAGCTAATTAGACTGTGACTCTTTGCTGTAGAGCTTTTGGCCTTAGTAGAACAGCTCAGTTTTCAGAACTTTGCAAGTTGGGTTGGGTTTTTCTTAGGTCAAAGCAGCTCCTGTAATGCAGCGACATAATTAAAAAGGCCAAGGTCCCTTGGACACATCTATGTCTTTTTCAAAAATGCTCTCAGAATTTATCTGCATAAAAAATAGGAATAGAGATAAAGACAAGGCTTTTCAATTATCTCCCCATCAATTTAAATAAAAGGTGAAAGAGAACAAATTATGTTCTCAGAAGAAATGGATTATCTACTGCAATTATTTAGTTTCAAAAAAATACTACAACATATAAAATGTCAAGGGGAAAAACTTTCTCTGAAGCAAATAAGACCACATTGTCTTAGTACATTATTTGTCTTAATTTTGAAACCCACCTTGCTGGTCATCACTGGAGATTTAGAGAATTCTAAACCCCTGATTCTTGATCCATAAAATATACAAGAGATTTTTATGCTGTGGTTAATGTCATCCTACATGTTAGAAAGCATTTCTGACACTTTTAAGAAGTTAATCACAAACTCCTACTTCTTCTGGAAGAACACATCAGCTGAGGGCCTCAAACATTTGGCAATTAGACACCAACAGTATGTCCAATGTGCCCGCTTGCCAAACCTCCCCCATACGTCTTAAAAGAAGCCTCCAGTATTTTAATTCTAACTTTGCATCACCACTGAGAAAATTATCATGGTCCAGATTTTCTTCATAATCTTCCAACACAAAAGTAAGGGTTTTGTACCCAACCTGGAGATAGGAAAAGAAAGATAAAGCTCTCTCTTCTACACACAACCCAGGATAACTATGGTTTTAATCATTTTAGGCAACAAACTAGCCAGCTCCTTCATTCCTTCATTCTTTCCTTCCTTCCTTCCTTTCTAAAGAGAGAGGGACAGTGAGAGAGAGAAAGAGAGAATCAATTTTATTTAGTTTTTCACATGGCTTTTGCTGCTCTGACACTTCATTGCATATGTGGTGCTGGGGTTTGAACTCAGGTGCTCGCACATGCTGAGCAAGCACGGTAACCACCGAGCCACTGCTCCAGCCCCTCATTTCTTTATCATGGCCTTGAGAGGAAAAAAACCAGAGGACCATGGATTGCTTTCCTGGTGATTCATGGATCTCCATTGCATGCTCACAGAATCTTCTCGTGAACTGACCACCATCCCCCACAAGATAAACAGATGGCTTCCCCCCACAAGATAAGTAGGTAACAATACTCATTCTTAAGAAAGAGTAAAAGAAATTGAGGTCTGAAAAATAAAAAAAATTTTTAAAATAAATTCATAGGCTAAAAGAAATGTACAAAATTCCTTCAAGTTATGATCTTTTCCTCCCAAAACTACTATCTCTTACGTGAGTTTTTTCAATTGTAACTGTTATTTTTGTTTCCAGTAATTGTTACCTTATCCCATCAGGAAAAGATAAAACCCAGAACTTTGAGAGATGAATTTATTATTGATTCACTTTTCTTTATGACCTCAGATTGATACCTGCTAGATATACTTATAGTCTTGGCTATTTCTGTAAAGCAGCAGCAAAGAATATAAAAGTGGCCTAAGAATATAAAAGTAGAAAAAGCAATCTGTGATTAAACTCACATTCCAGAGTCTTCCAGCCGGCCACAGGGTAAGGGAAAAGGCAGTTCTGTTGCTGAAAAGTGAGTCAAGGGACGTGAGGCACCCCATTGTGGGCACTGGTAGGTGCTTAAAGCTATATCACAATTTAATAATAAGCAGTCTGGCAACAGCCACTGACCTATGAACAGCGCCCTTCTCCAAACTGCTCCAATTTATACTCATAACTGGCTATTTATCCCAAACACACAAATAGTCATTTTCTTTACCATTTTAAAAAGTGAGGTCTGCTAAGGATTTTTCAGTTATTTTGAAAACTCATTACCATGTGGGGGCTCATTCAGGGGCACCAGCCCCAGGCTCCCATTTCTATTGGTTTCTGCTCACTGGCCAAGGAAAATACAGTGATGTTCACTATCAGCTAAAGTGGCACACTTTGGTTGGATGCCTGCAAACTTACACCTACTTAATTATAATTCACATACAATATCCTATCTCCTGTTAATACTATTTTTTCTTGCTTTTGAAAAAAAATCAGAAAAAAAGACAAAGGATTTTTGGCATACCAAATGTTTGTTCTCATTAATATTTCCTTCACATGGCAAATGGTATTATTTTAAAAGAAAGCTTTATTTTTCCAGCCTATATTCACTTGGCTTTACAGAATGGGATACTATTACCTTTGAGGAACTGTTCTGAGACAATAGTTTTTCATGAGCTCTAGGAAAAAGATAACATTGTTATCCTTTTCTCTTAGTATTTCAAGATTTACATGGAATATTTTATTTGAACATTTTCCCCATTAGATTCCTTTCACTGTTGTTCCTTCATTATTAAGAAATCCTCTATTGTACACATTGCAAAGAAGTATTTGCCAGATTTCAGAGTTAGCATTTAGACATTTTGATTGCAAAATAGCATAGTTACTGCTATTTTATATGAAATCATTTAGACTTGCATCCATTAAGATTATTTCTACTCATTGCTTGATATCTTTGTTCCTTTATACACAGTATCCATTCAAATCATTTATTGATTAATTAGTAGATGAGTGAATTATGTATCCCTTATGGTCCATCAAAAATTACTTTGACCTTTGTTTTTATAGGAAATGGACTTCCTATGCTGCTGTTGTTTCTTTAAAAAAAAAAAAAAAGACATCCACTTACTCAAAAGTCTAGATGCTAAAGCATCTCTTAATAGTGTTGTTGAAGAAAATACAGAATGGATTTAAATTCTAGCTTATCCATTTACTGTCTGTGTGCTTTGGGAGGTAAAAATAAGAATATTAATACTTACATGGTAAGGTAGCTGTCACAGCCAGAAATAATGGGTTTTAAATGTCTATCACACAGCAGTAACTCTGTATGATGAGGTGAGTATTGTTTACACACTAGAAGAGAATCCAAGAAACCCTGAGCAGCAACTCCTGAATAAAGCATCCATCGTCCCTGGGCATAATTCTTGGTTTCTGAGACCCTAGCATCTTCCTTGATGCCTAAACCAAGGGTTAGTGCTGAATCAAAGGCAGTCCGCCATGGTTGGCCAGCCTCCTGTGGCATTACCTAGAATGACAAATGCACGCAACAGCAAGACTGTAAAAAATGGTGGCGTCTGTCCAATCAGGGAGTTTGAATGTAAGACTCCCAGAGATCAGATGCAGCGCGCAGCAGCTGTGAAAGGGGTTGTGGAGCGAAGGAGGCATGCAGAAGCCCTCAAGGAGCCAAACAAGAGGGGGAGTCAGGATGGGATAGAAGCAAATAGTTTCAGTGGAAGGGGTGGAAGGGGGCTGACCTGAGGATGAGGGGTCAGTGGGGAACCCCATTGTGAACTGCTGCTTCCTGAGTTGCTGTTTCTCCTGAGCACCTCAGAATCCTAGAAGTACAGCTGTGAGCAGTCAATTGCCTGTGACTGGATTTCCCAGCATATTTTTCCTTTGTAACACATTCCCTCCCCAGGGTCTGCCCCTGTTCCTGTGACCAGCCTGAGCATTACCAAAGTGTAGTGAAGAGTGGAAGGAAGGGGAAGCATGTGGGGGTGGACTGGCTGACTGTACAACATCTCACCTCTTTGTCAGCTATTCTTTTCTCTTTGCTTCCATTCTTTTGTCTCCACCAACCAATTCTGGGACTTAGTAAGGTCACTTACTAACTAGTCACAAGGACATTTGTTGTTCAACACCTGGCACTATGTTTTTCAACTATACTTTTATTTTGTTTTTGAGATACGCTTTCACTGTATTGGCGAGGCTGGCCTCAAACTTGTGATCCTCTTGCCTCAGCCTCCCAAGTTACTGGAATTACATGTGTGCACCACTGTGTCAGGCTCAGTTTACTCTTCTGGAAACTTTACCTGTCTTCCTTTGGAAAGGATGGTGAATCCAACCATCTAGAAGCCTCTTTCCCACAGTTCTGGAAAGGTCCCTATAAAAGTCCTTCTACCAGCCTGCACCTCTTCTCTCCCTTATTCAGTCAAGGAGTTAGCACAAATTTTAAGCTCAGCTAGAAGATGATCTCTCCAGAGACTTTAGCTCTTAAAGGGCAGAGAAGCAATCAGCATTCTGTTCTTTTCCCACCACCAGCCCCTGCAGTCACTCACCTCTGGCCATACTCCTTCCACATAATTTGCAGTTGTTTTCCCCTCTTTTTGCCTCAGTATTTCCCCAGGGTGCTACATGGCTCATTCCACCCAGGCTTCCAGTACCCTCGCTGTTCTTCTCTTTCTTGTACTCTATTTCCTTTTAGAACTTGTTTCCTTATTGTTCTTAGCACTTACCATTACTCCAGGTATTACCCACTATGCATTATTCATATGCTTCCCCACTGAAGTCTAAAATGCTCAAGACTAGGGTTTTTGTCCATTCACTCTAGATTTCCAACACCTGGCTTCTTATAGAGAATCAATAAATATTTATTTATTTGTTTGTTTGTTCTTTCCGGCAATTGTGTTTGGCCTGTACTGTGGATGATTTTGCCAACTAGAACTTTAGGAGCTGCCTGACTTTTCTCCTCCAAGCCTGGTCTATTAGACTCTATACGCAACTTCAAGCTTTCCCAAATCATTTAATGTAATCCCTTCTTACATAAGTTGCCTAAGATGCTTTAATTTTGCATTTAACAAATGATCCCTTATTTATACACTTCCAAGTCAATCTTTGAATTCTCTTTAACACAATTCTGGGTTCTTTGCTCAAGTCTAGGTAGACACTAAAAGAAACTGGAAACTCACAATCCCTCAACTTTCCATCTTAGAAAATCCTATCTTTCCATTATAGATCCTGTTCTTCCCTCTGGGGCAAAAGTAAACTAATTTAATGCTTCTTCCTTAATAACAGTAAATCATATTAAAGCAACCAACCCCAAGATGGTGTGAATTGTCAATATCATTAACCTGTGAAAAGATATTTGCATCCCAAGCAAGGAATTTATCAATCTGCAATTATGTATAGTCTCTTAAGAGCAATGGATAAACAGGAGGGATAATTTATTTAGCTTGAGTTCCTTGTGGTGCTTCATTCTATTTCAACTTCTGATCTTTGCACAATATTTTATATCTCCTCCTCTCGCTCTATTAGAATACCAAAAACACAAAGAACCGAAAGAAAACTAAAAGAAATCAAAAAAAAGGAAAAGAGAAGTACTAAAGCAATGCAAACATGGTTAAGTAATTCCTGTCCCATATCCCTCTCTGCCTGCTCCTTTGTCACAGGAGTCTGAGTGTGCACTGGGGTGATGGATGATATGCTGGCCCTCGACTTTAAGTAGGGCACCTTGGCTAAGTGTGACCTTGTTCATCTAACACACACTTATTAAATGAACAAAATATTTTTTACTTCCTAGAAGACTCAAAACTTTGCAGGTTTTATATGAGAATAAAATCAAGTTCTTAAGCTGAGAGTAGGACAGATAAATAAAAAGTAACTTGATTTCAGGGTCAATAAAATGAGACAGTAAACAAAGGTGTTTGAAACAGAAGAAAAACACAGTCCTATACAGTTCAGTGAGAATAGTCTTCAAAGTGAAATGGGAATAGGTTTTATATTCTAAAACCATATTTACCTGTTTTGTATGTTGTTTGTACCTGGGTTATCCTCACCTCTGCGATAAAGTGGTTTTGACTGCACTAAAGAAAACCTACCTGAGAGCATGGAGCTTCTGTGACAATTTACCACCTGGAAAGGTAAACAAAAGTGTCCATGTTCCTAAGGCCACAGCCATGAGAAAGAAGCATAATGCCACCCAAGTGTAAATTCTCATCTGAACTGTGTGTCCGCCCTGCTTCAGAGCCTGAGCTTTGCACCGCTCTCCACACCCCCCTGGAGTCTGCTTCTGTGGATCTCTTCCTTAAATTGTGTTTCGCTGCTCTGTTTTCCATCCAGCATAAGTAATTCCTATTCTCACTGCTCTCAAAGCTTTTCTTTCCTCCAACAAAATTAGATGAATCTGAATTCTCCTGTTCAAATGATTCTTAAAATCAGTTATATAGAGTATCAGTTAGCCCACTTCATGACACAGCTATACCTACAACAAAAATATGGAAAGCAGCAATACGAACGAAGGCATTGCCAAAAACTTTTAGGAAATTTGTTTTCACAAGAATGTATCTTGTTCCATCACTATTGTCTGGTTCAGTCCTTTGTCACCTCTAAATTAGACAACTGTCAACTCTAACTTAGCCTCTGGTCTGCCCCTCACTGGTAACATCAGTATCCTTTCACCCATCTCTTACAATGCTAGGCAATCTTTCTAAAATATCAATGGAGAATACAAATCTCAGTGCATGAACACAGGTGTGCAGCTATGAATTATCACCTTTTTAAAACTTCTAAAACTGAAAAAAGCAGCAGCACCAGATCCAAAATGATGGCCAGCAAGAGGCTGATGAAGGAGCTTGACGAGATCCGCAAATGTGTAATGACAAACTTCCGTAACATCCAGGTTGATGAAGATAATTTATTGACTTGGCAAGGGCTTATTATTCCTGACAACCCTCCCTATGATAAGGGGGTCTTCAGAATTGAAATCAACTTTCCAGCAGAATACCCATTCAAATCACCCAAGATCACATTTTAAAAAAAAGATCTACCATCCAAACATTGATGAAAAAGGGCAAGTCTGCCTGCCAGTAATTAGCGCTGAGAACTGGAAGCCAGCAACCAAGACCGACCATGTAATCCAATCCCCCATAGCACTGGTGAACGACCCCCAGCCTGAGCACCCAGTCCGGGCTGACCTAGCTGAAGAATACTCTAAGGACTGTAAAAAATTCTATAAGAATGCTGAAGAGTTTACAAAGAAATATGGGGAAAAGCGACCTGTGGACTAAAATCTGCCACAAGTGATTTCAGCAAGTATGACAGAGACCCCGAGCAGTACATTCAGACACCCCGCAAAGCAGGATCTGATGACAATTGACATGTGCCACACCGCCTGGCGTTTGCTGTGGCAGCAACTTACTTTCTGCAGTTTTCTTAATCAAAAGTGGTCTAGGTAACCTGTAAAGAAAGGATTAAAAATTTCAGATGTTCTCAAAAAAAAAAAAAAAAAACTTCTAAAACTGCTGAAGGTGAAATTTCATACTTCAGGATTCAGAAAAAGATACAAGGCAAGTAAAATTCTAAGATTTAATAAAATAAGAAACCAACTTACTTCTTGCTTATGGTGAACATAAATAAATCAAACTACCTTATACAAATGTCTTTAGAGGTATTATAAGTTTCTACAGTGTCTTGCTTACAGACAAGGAGTACTTGTCTGTACTCCTCAATCCCAGTATTGCTATCCTACAGGTAATAGTCACATGTAATACAACAAATTCTTCAAAAGTTCAAATCAAAAAGTAATTTTTCTGTCCAAACTCAACTCAGTAGTTAGAAAATGGAAATAAAACATTAATTTTTATTTTAATTATGCATTTTAATATTGGACCCTAAATTGTTCTGGGAACAAAAGTGCCATACTCCCAAACCCCCATAAATGTCTGAAGTAGGATGTAAGTCAATAGCTCGTGGCAGTCATGTTTGCCAACACATAGTAGAGAGCCAATCTGAGAATCAAGCCTTCAGCATGGGCAACAGCACTTAAGGAGGGACAGAAACAGACTATCAGAGCAGCTAGATCTAGCTATGCCTGAAACCCATATATGATCTGAACATTTCAGATAAATCATGCAATACAAGCTCAGTTTCTAACACTGAAACTCAAAGAATTATGACTATTAAAGCAATCTAGTCTAATCCTAAAATGTGAAAGAAAATCTAGAAAAGGATTTGGAAGTCTTCCTCCTTCAGAAAAATATTCATTGGCATTGGGTCTTTCCCAAGCTTTCCCTGTGGAAGTTAGAGATTCAAGTCATTCCTTCATTCAATCATTGTGTCCTACTTCAACCATTTTAATATGAGGTCTCTACACCCCTGAGAAGCCAGAATCTGCTTCCCCAACCCTGGCAAATGGGCTGCAGGACCTCATTCCATTCACAGCTGACTTTACCGAAAGGGAACACCACCCTCAAATGGGCCAATCCAATTCTTAAAAAACTGAAACTAACTATTTTCTGGTGCTGCTTAAACTAAAAGGGCAGAGCTTGTTGTGAACATTTTACATACATGCTCGTAAGAAAATCAGACAAACAAGGAAAGAACTTACTAGAGACAACAAAGAATAAAACAATATTCACTATGCACCAGAAAGACAAAGAGAGACGATAATGACCTTAGTCTCAGACTGATTCAGACTCCAGACCTCAGAAGATCTGCCTCCATCCCTTGCCCTTGTAATCATTCAATATATTCCCCTGGCAGCCTGAGCTAATCTGAATGGGTTTCAGCTACTTGCAACCAATCTCTCTCTGAAAAATAACCCATCTAGTGGATGTGAAATATTTTGAGATCCTTTAAATAAAAGCTAAATCAATTCAAAGAATAAATAAAGGTGGTCCCAACTTTTAGATTCAATTTGTGTTTTTGGTGACCTCAACTTTAAGAGAAATACCACAAAGGTAAATCCTCTTGACTATGCATGGTGCATTTTCAGGGTGTTCATTTCAGGTCCTTAGTATTAGCTATTTGAACACTGATGGAAACCATCAAGTGACTCAATATAGGCAGAGAAAATGAAAAAAAACAGCTATTGGGACCATATTTTTAAAGCATGATCTCAGAAGTACTTATGGGTGCTTGCCACCAGAGTGATCCTTCTAAAACCCTGAACCAATCATCCCTTTCCTGCTTCTAATCCTCTTATAGTGCTCCATTTCCTTTAATAGAAAATGCAAAGTTATAGATGCTGAGAGCCTACCTACCTCTCCAATCCCATATTCCACTCAATTCTTCATGTACTGCCTGCTTGCATTCCCCCAAGTCTTTTGGCACCGTACTCCTGACTCTAGAATTAAAATGAACATATTTACCTAGGGTCTAAGGGCATTGCCAAAATCTGCTCCTACAGCACAAAATACATATGACATATTCATGTTACATTTCATGAATATACATATGTGTGTATATAAATATACATATATATTTATTTTGTCTACAGAATTGACAGTTAAGATGAGTTTTAAAATAATCTAATTTATTTCAATATTCCTAATGTATGTTAGAACACCTAGCACAAATTACATGTTGAATATTTTGACAAAAAGTAAGCGCTTGTTGGACAAATAAAGTCCTGTCCACTGTATGGCCATACATAGCCCTGGCACATAAACTCTGTACTTCAGCTTGAGGAGCAGAGCTCTGGTCAAACTTCTTGTCATCTCCAGACTCACTCCAACACACCCTTCAATATAATATTAACTCCCATGTACTTGGCAGTCTTCCTCAACTACCCAACTGAGGGGTACTTCTATGCTCTGTAAGTAACTCTGGCTAAATTTCATATCACATGTTATTATAATTATTTGTCTACTTTACTGTCTTGCCCACAAGTAGAAAGAACATTCCTTGAGGTTGTGATGCATGTTTGTCCCCCTCAGTAACTCCAATCCCTGGCCCAACAGAGGTTTGAATGAAAGAACATAGTGTCAAATGAACAAATGAGTGAGTGACTAAGGTTACCTAGAATTGACACATGGCTGCCACCATTAGAGGTTGTTGCTGATCACCACCAAATGTGGAATTTAGCATAGTAAACCAAACACTGGATATGCCTCTGGGTGAAATGTCATCTGTTACCTCTCCTTTAGCAAAACTGACAAGATGATGGAACTGTGAACAGAATACTTCAAATGCAGAGCATCACCTGTCTAGCTGTATTTGCATCAAGAGCTACTCTACCCTTTCCTCTGCTTTTACAGGGCTTACAATTAAGTAGTCATGCCCTGTAAGAACAGCAGCACACCCCTCTTCTCCAATCTTTTCCTTTAGCCACCTAGTCTACATGCCAGAACCTATATCCAATCACTAACTGTCATGAAGGGGTTTCAAACTTTATTCTTAGCACAGTTAGGAATTTAAATATGTTGGAAAATTAAACACTGATCAATTAGTCTGACATCCCAAATATTTATCTTTTGCTTTAGAAACACCAAAGGGAGAAAATCGGTAGTTTATGAAGTGTGGGTCATGGGTACATGGAACAAATAGCCGATCTCCAGTGCAGCTTGTACCCGACTCAACAGTAGGAAACCCTTCCAGCATTACTGTGTCCTTTATAATCTATAACACTTTAGGGAATCTGGAAATTGTTTTGCTGCCAAGACACAGAGGAGGGAAGAGGGAAACAGCACCAGCTCCTCTTAAAGCAAGCACAAAAGTGCCATTCTCTCATCCAGCAAAACAATAAGATTAGCTCTTTTATCACTAATTTTTCACTCTCCTTGCCTACTTTGTAAACACAGCATGGACAACTTTGCTGCTTATCAGCTGCAAAATGAATCTGCCTTTGTTGAAGCACCGTCAATCAGCAGGCATTCTGTGCATACTCAGTGATATACTCAACCGAAAAAAAAACCAGACTTTCAATTTCCCCGCAATGAAAAAAAAAAGGACTCTTCTCTACAGTATAACCTAGAGTTCATTTACTCTGCCAGACAGAATGAGATTAAAAACCAATGAAGGTCAAAGCTATTAACATTTGGATCAGAGGGCATTTTGCCTGTTAGGATCTAGTTAGAGTGGGTCTTTGTAATTGCTCAGTTTGTTTCCAACATGTCATGTAAACACTAACATTAGCTGCAGCCTGGGTGGTCTTGGTTCCACATAGGCAGCTTTATCTTTGATTAGCAGCGAAACCACGTAATTCTTATATACCAATTTGAATGGTCAATGAACCTCTTCATTTTTGTTGGTACCACTTAGTTGTGACATTTCCAAATGGACCGTAATTTGATTTCCCTTTAGAACCTTTCCGCTATTCATTTTTTAGAGCAGATGATTGACAGTTTCCTTGCACACCAGGCAAATTTTAAGGCCAGCACATTAGACTTAATGAAGAATTCCCTTGATCATCAGGGAAGACTAAAGAAATTTGAGTGTTAGTCCAGAAGGTAAACTGTTTGATTAAAGTACTATCGACATACCATGAAGCAGCTTCTTCCTCAAAATCTGGCAGTAATACCCTTCCTTTCCTCTGAAGTTTCCTTAAATCATAGAAAAAAATCTACTAGGCATATGGCCCAAGAAGGCAAGCTAGTGTCACAACACTTATATCAGATAAAGTAGATTTCAAACATAAACTAATCAGAAGAGCAAAAGAAGGTCACGACATCCTAGTAAAGGGAACAATACAACAGGAAGATATAATCATAGTAAATATATACTCTCCAAACACCAATGCTCCTAACTATGTGGAAAAACTACTCCATGATATAAGACCACTTGTGGTCTTCAACATAATTCTGGGAGACTTTAATTCTCCTCTCTCACCAATAGACAGATCATCAAAGCAAAAGATATTAGAGACCTAAACAACTCCATAAATCAAATGGACCTAACAGACATTGATAGACTAGTCCACTCCAAATTGGCTGAATATATCTTCTTCCTAGCAACATATGGATGCTTTCTACAAAATAGTTCATATTCTAGTTCACAAAGGAAATCTCAGCAAATATAAAAAAGTGGATGTTATTGCATGTATCCAATCAGACCAAGACACCATGACCCTAGCAAATAACAGCAAACATCATAACAGAAAGCACATGTATACACTGAGATTGAATATCACACTACTAAATGAAGAATGGATCCAGGAAGACACGCAAGCAGAAATCAAAAAATTCTTGGAAGCAAACTAGAATGAAGACAACATTTTGAAAATTTTGGGACAGAATAAAAGCTTTTTCTTACAGGGAAATTTTATAGTATTTAATGCCTACATAAAAAATCAGGAGAGATTTCAAATAAATAAACTTCTGCTCCAACTCAAATCTCTACAAAAGGAAGAACAATCTAATCACAAAGCTGGCAGAAGATAGGAAATAATCAAAATCCAAGCTGAAATCAATGAAATAAAGAATAAAAAAACAATAAAAAGAATCAATGAAACAAAGAGCTGGTGCTTTGAAAAAAGAATTAAAATTAACAGACTCCTAGCCAATCTCACTAAAAGAAGGAAGGAAATGAAGCAAATCAAAAAAACCACCAAGAAAATGGGAGCGATCACCATAGATCCCATGGAAATTTAATAAATTATCAGAATATATTTTGAAAAACTATACTCCTCTATTTAAAGATAAACTGGAAAATATGCACAAATTTCTAGACATATACAACATCCCCAAATTGACACAGAATGATATTAAAATCCTAAACAGCCATATATCAGGCACTGAAATCCATATTCAGTTAAAAGCCTTCCAAAGAAGAAAAGCCCAGGATCTGGTGGATTTCCTTCTGAGCTTTACCACACCAATGAAGAGGAGCTAACACCTCTCTTTATTAAGATATTCTAAGACATTGAAAAGGTGGGAACTCCCCCGCTTTTTATGAGGTAACCATTAATTCTGATACCAAAACCTAACAAAGACACATTAAAAAAAGAAAACTACAGACCAATATCCCTGATGAACATTGACACAAAAATCCTTAATAAGATTCTAGCAGATTGCATTCAAAAACACATCAAGAAGATAATCCATCACAGTCAGGTGTGTTTTATTTCAGAGATGCAACTCTGGTTCAACATATGCAGATCAATAAATATGATTCACCACTTACACAGAATTAAGGAGAAAAACCACATGATATCTTAACTGATGCAGAAAAGGCCTTCAACAAAATCCAGCTCCCATGTATAATCGAAACTCTAAAGAAGATAGGGATCAAAGGAACTTATCTTAACTATGTAGAGGCCATATATGACAAACCCTCAGCTAGTACAATACTAAACTGAGAAAAGCTGAAAGCATTCCCACTAAACTCAGGAACAAGACAAGGCTGCCCACTCTCACCATTTTTATTCAATACTGTCCTCCAGACTCTAGCCAGAGAAATCAAGACAAGGAAATCAAAAGATAAGAATAGGAAGAGAGGAAGTCACACACCCCTTTTTGCTGGTGACATGGTCCGGGAGATCCATAAAAACTCCACCAGAAAACTGCTTGAGCTTATAAACAGATTTACCAAAGTGGCAGGCTAAAATATCAACACCCATAAATCAACAGCTTTCCTATACCCTAACAATAATAGGGCAAAAGAAGAAATCAGGAAATTGGTCCCATTCACAACATCCTCAAAAAGAATAAAATACTTGAGAATTAATCTAACAGGAGAAGTAAAAGACCTCTACAATGAAACTTATTGAACATTAAAGAAAGAAATTGAAGAAGAGCTGAGAAGATGGAAAGATATTTCATGTTCTTGGTTAGGCAGAATTAATATAATTAAAATGGCCATTCTCCCAAAAGCACTGTACAGATTCGATGCAATCCTCATCGAGATAAGATGCCATTCTTTACAGAAATAGAAAAGGCAACTCTCAAATTCATTTGAAGCAACAAGAAACCCAGACTAGCCAAAACATTACTAAGCAAGAAAGATGAAACAGGTGGTTTCACAATACCAGATCTAAAATTATACCATACACCTCTAGTAACAAAGACAGCATGTTACTGGTATCATAGTAGGAATGAAGACCAGTGGAGTAGAATAGAAGACTGAGACAAACCCACAAATCTTTAAACATCTGATCTTTGACAAAGGGTGTTAAAGTATAACATGGAGGAGAGACAGTCTATTCAACAAAGGGGGCTGGACAAACTGGACAGCCACTTGCAGAAAAATGTAATTAGATCCTTATCTATCACCTTGCACAAAAATCAAATATAAATGGATCAAGGAACTAGGAGTTAAAGCAGCTACTATATAACTACTAGAAGATAAATTAGGACCAACACTCCAGCATATGTGAATTGGCAACAACTTTCTCAACAAGACTCCCAAATCAAAAAAAATTAAAGTCAAGAATCATTGAGAGGGATACCATTAAACTAAAAAGCTTTTGCTCAGCCAAAACTGTCAAGAGAGAACCTACAGAATGGGAGATATATCATGTCCTGTGATTTGAGTCCTCTGACAGGGGACCAATATCCAAAATTTACAAAGAACACAAAAATCTTAATATCAAAAACACAATCAATCCAATCAATAAATGGGCCAGAGGGCTAAACAGAAACTTCTCTACAGAGGAAATTGATCAAGCCAATGAATACATGAGAAAATTTTCTAAATCTCTAGTAATCAGAGAATCATAAATCAAAACTACATTAAGATTTCCCCTCACTCCAGTCAGACTGGAAAAGATGAAGAAAACAAATAATAACAAATACTGGCGGGGTTGTGGAGAGATAGGAACATTAGCATGCTGTTTGGTTGTACTGCAAACTGGTACAGCCACTCTGGAAAGCAGTGTGAACCCTCTATTCCTCTTCTGAATATTTTCCCAGAGGAGTTAAAATCAGCACATTACAGTGACACAGCAAAATCTATGTTCATAGCAGCTCAATTTATTATAGCTAAATTATGGAACCAATCCAGGTGCCCCTCACTGGATGAACGTATCCAAAAACTCTTTACCCTCCCGAGCAGCCAGTATTTATGCAATCATTTAATTCTGGAAAATTCACAGTCATATATAAAGACATTTATAGCTGTTAAAGGATATCAATTACAGAAGAATCAAGATACTGGAATATGGACTATGTAGGGGTGTCTCTGAATTTGGATCAAATTCTTATCATATTTTTACTTTATATGCATTTATGATGGTACAACAACTCAATTCCTTAATAAATTTTTTTTAGAAAAAGACAGCTTGTAGACTCAGTACAGAAGAAATATATAACTCCAATGGGAAAATAGGCAAGGAAAAAGATAATTAAAATATATTGTGATGAGATAAGTTATAATGTCAGCTTTTCAACAACAGGGTCAGAATGTTAGATATTCATATGCAAAAAAATAAACTTCAACCTAAAGTTCACATTTTACACACAAAAATTAACTACAAATGGATCACATACCTAAATGGAAAACTGGTAGATTATAAAATGTTTAGAAGAAAATGTTGGAGAAAAACTTCGTGACCTCAAGCTAGGCAAAGTCATCCTGTGATAACATAGAGGACTTGTGATAACAAAAGCATGATCCATAAAAGATAAAATTGATCAACTAAACTTTTGCTCTGCAATAAACACTGTTAAATGAATGAAAGTACAAATTAGTGACTGGGACACAATATTTATAGATTGTATTTCTGAAAAAGGACTTATATACAGAATATTTAAAGAACTCTCAAATTCAACAGTAAAATAAAAGTGTTCTTAAATGATCCTAAGACTTAAATAGACACTTCTCCAAAAAGGATATGTGGACAATGAATAAATGCATAAAAAGATATTTAACATTCTTAACCACAGAAAAAATTTCACATTAGAACATTCATTGAAGTAAAGATGAATAACCACATT
>PVKS010005687.1:0-83370 GCA_004027875.1 Aplodontia rufa
ATACTTCTAATAAAAAAAGAAAACTAAATAATAGAAACAAGTTACTATAAAAGACCAAGATTTAACATCAGATTATATAATATATCCCTTTTTTTGTGTGTACTTTACTACAATGAAAATGGGTCTTCTGAAGACTGCAAGCAGATTGCAGCTGAAAGAGCTTCAACAGTCTACCTTTGCAGTTGTTCTCAAGGAATCTCAAAGATAACAGAGAGACATAATACTAATAATAATATCAACAACAACAACAGTAATAGTAATATGAATGCACTAAGAGTGAGGTTAAGCTTTTGAAACAGCTACAGCAAACAAAAAAACGCAACACAGCTCCTAGCAAGATTAATGTAAAACTTCACACGAAAGGACTCTTTCAAGCAGTGTCTAATTTCATGCCCAGATCTCAACAAGAAATTACAATACATGCTACAATCCAAGAAAACCCACAATCTGAAGACAGAAAGCAAACATCAGAAGCAGATTAACATGAGATATAGATTTTGGATGTTCCATGCAAGGAATATGAAATAGCTATAATTGTACTGTTAGTGGATCTAATGGAAACAGTACACAACATGCAAAAACAAATGGTTAATGTAATCCCGAGATGGAAACTAAGAATCACAAAGAAATGGTAGTGTCACAAGCATTGTTTCAGAAATAAAGAATGGCTGGTATGACTATAGGTAGGCAAGAAACATCTAAGGCAAAAATCTGTGTGCTTCAAGATATATCCTTAGTTACAAAAAGAAAAACAATGGCGAAATAGAGCAAATCCAAGAGTTACAGCAAAATAAACATGTACATTAATTGAACATAATAGAGAATCCAGAAATCTGTGCAAATATGTACTGTTATTTGAGCAAAGCATAAACTTCAAAAAAAATTCTGTTAGAACAATTGAAAAACAAACATATATGATAAAGTGAAACTAAATACAGACCTCCTATATTTCATGAAAATTTATTCAAAATGTATCAGACACTGATATGTAAAATGCAAAACTATCAAGACTACAGAAGAAAACATTCAAGAGAACAAATGTGATCTTGGTTATGGCAATTAGTATTTAGACACTACATCAAAAGCACAGCCAAAGAAAGAAAAATGATAAATTAAACTTTGTCTTTTAAAAACTTCTGCTCTAAGAAACACTGTGCAAGACTAAAAGGATAAGCCATGAAACACATATTTAATAGAAGTCTTGTATTCAAAATATACAAATAATTTCTTAAAAATTCAATAAATAGAAAATTTAAAAATTTAAAAATGATTAAAATGTTTGTACAGATTGTTACCAAAGAACATATACAGAAGGAAAAAAAGCATATGAAAAGTCACCTAATATAATTTGCCATTAGGAAATCACACAGCAAAACAATGGTGAGATACTCTTATATTCCATTAGAATGGCTAAAACTCTAATCACAGTTGCTAAAAGGATGCAGAGTAAAAGGAACATATCTGTTTCTGTGAAAATGCAAAATAGTACTGCTACATCAGAAATCAGTCTGACAGCTTATTTCAAAGTTTCACATAGTCTTAAGATGTAATAGTCATCACTCTCTAGATATTTATTCAAATGGCTTGAAAACTTATGTATCCAATAACCTGCATGTGAGTGATTACAGCAGCATTATCAAAAATAGTGCAAACCTGAAGCCCTAAGATGTCCTTCTATGGGTGTATGGATATTGGTGGTGCAAACACACAAAGGAATAGCATAAACCAATGAACAGGAAGTAGGTACTAATCCACAGAATTATACAATCAAAAATGCATCCAATGAAACAATATGATATGTATATATTCTTAAATTAGATTTACCCCCTAGAACTCTGCCTATTCTCCCACCCTTACCTCCTTCCCCTGTCCTTCCTGATACCTCTCTAGGAATGCCCTAGGTCATGTGTTACTATGTCTTTGCTGGGTCTAATACATGAAACTACATATGCATTATTTTTCTCCATGATAAAATACAGATGTCATACTCAGAAGCAAACATTTGGCACAGAATAATTCCAAATGTTTTAAATGGTAATGTGCCCTCCAAAAGGGAGATTATTACTCCCAACGTTTCATGTATAGACTGTACACAGTTCCTATTTTTTATAGAGAGAAAAACACTGGGGAATGAAGGAGGGGGTGTAACAGTACAGTGGAAAAACCTGACAATAACTTCTCCAGCAGGTTGAACAAGGTCAAAGTCAGCAAAGGTAAATTATGATGATAATATGTTGCTTTGTGTTGATGTGATAAAAATGGTAATGGTCCTCTGCAGTATTTCTTCCCTAACTCATTACCCCAGTCTAATAATGACAAAAATAAATAAATAAAAAAACACAGACAGATTCCAGTGGAAATTCAGTCTATAAAAAAGTTGACTAAAACTCCTCAAAATCAAAAATACCACACACACACAAAAAAAGGAAGTTTGGGAAACTGCCATAGTCAAGAGCAGTTTAGGGAAACAAAACAAAACAAAACCAAAAAACATGTTACATGATTACATTATCCCATGAGATCCTATAATAGAGGAACATTAAGCAAAAACTTAGGAAACTGGAATATGGACCATTGTGTGTAAGAGTGTGTCAGCACTGGTTATATAATTGTGCTTATAGGGACTACATTAATGTAGAATAGTAGCAGAAATTGGCTGTGGAGTATGTGAAAACACTACTGTCACTATAATTTTTCTATAAGCCTAAAGGTGTATTAAATCTGAAGTGTTTAAATAAGGAAATAAATGCAATCAAGTTATGATGAAATTTAAATTTCAAATCAAACTAAAAACTGTTAAAAGTTGAACAGTATAAATCATATAAGAATGTAACCAATGGAAAAGAATAGAAGATGCCCAGACCAACCCTCAAATCTTTAACCATCTGATATTTGACAAAGGAGGAGAAGCATACTGTAGAAGAAGGATATAGCCTGTTCAACAAATGGTATTGGACAAACTGGTCAGATATATTCAGACAACTGAATTTAGATCCTTAACTCTCACCCTGCACAAGAATCAAATCAAAATAGTTTAAAGATCTGGAAATTAAACCAGCAAATATACAATTGTTTAAAGAAAAAATAGGATCCACACTCCACAACATAAGGATCAGCACCACCTTCCTTAACAAGACTCCATAGCATAAGAACTAAAGCCAAGAATAAATGAGTGCGATGCCATTAAATTAAAATGGTTCTTCACAGCTAAAGAATTAGTCAAGAGTATCAAGAAAGAATCTACAGAATAGGAGAAAATCTATGCCTGCTACACCTCAGACAGAGGGCTAATTTCCAGAATATACAAAGAACTAAAAAGACTAAACACCAAAACCACAAATAATCCAATTAACAAAACGGCTAGGGAACTAAATAGAAACTTCTCAATGGAGGAAGTCCAAAAAGCCTATAAAAATATGAGAAAATGTTCTACATCACTAGCAATCACAGAAATGCAAATCAAAACTTCACTGAGATTTCACCTTACTCCTGTCAGAGTGGTAAAACTGAATGCCAATGATGAAAGATGGTGGAGGAACTATGGGGAAGAAAGGAACACTAACACACTGCTACTCTAAAAAGCAGTGTGTGGACTCTTCAAAAAATTAGGGATGGAACTACCTTATGACTCAGCTATCCTACTCCTGGGTATTTTCCCAAAAGAGCTAGAATCAGCATACTATAGAGATATAGCGACATCAATATTTACAGAAGTTCAATTTACTATAGCTAAACTATGAAACCAACAAAATGCCCCTCACTGGATGAGTGGATTCAAAAACTGTGGTACCTATATGCAATGGAATTCTACTTTGCTATTAGAGAGAGAATGGTATCATGGCATTTGTAGCTAAATGGATGGAGATGGAAAAAATTATGCTGAGTGCAATATTCCAGACTCAGAGGCTCAAGGGCTGAATGTTTTCTCTCATATGTGGAAGCTATAATACAATCAGAAACAGACTGAAAGTTGGCTAAGCTACAATAACCTCAACATGGGTAAACTTTTACATTAACAGGGGGAACCATGGCTATGACACTGAGGGATGAAGTGAGGGGGGCAGGGAGTAGGTGGGAACAGGAGGGATATCAAGGCTGCTGGAGGGAGGAAGTAGGGTGGGGTTATCAACCCAGTGAGGAACCTTTGACTTCCATGAGTAGCCCAACTAACATGGGGGTAAAGTAGGGGAAGCTTGAGATCAGGGAGAACTCAAAGGGAGGAAATCATGAACTTGCATCAGCCTTGGCTTGCTCTGTCAAAATCCAGGTGTTCATGAATGTGTAACAATGATTCCTTCCAATATGTAAGACTATGTTGAATGAATAAAAAAAAAAGATTGTAATCAATATTTACCTTTGAAAGAATGATGAAAAAGGAAAGATTCATTTCAAGACATTCCTTCTGAATTTTTGTGTTCTAGTGAAGTAGTCAAGACATTAGAGCCAAATGGATCAGGGGAATGGGCAGTGATTTTGAATTTCTATCAATCTACATTCTAATTCCAAAAGCAAGCTCTGAGCTAGATTAAACAAATTTTCAAAATTCACTTTTCTTGTTCACGTAAAGGAGAAGATGAAAAGATGATTCCTTGCCTTTGTGGAATTATTGTGGAGATAGTCATACATTTTAAAAATGTTCAGTCATATGAATTTTTAATGCTGAGACTACATTCAAAATACTTTTCCAATGTGGGTTGTCAGTGTTCATTTTTATTTATATATGTTGCCTTATACAATACAGTGAAAAGTCATAGATAATTGTCTATGGAATATCTTCCTTTTAATAGAGAGAGGATTGGAGAGAGAGTGAAAGAGAGAATCAATTTTATACAGGTTTTCATCTGGCCTTCATCTCTTCGACACTTAGTTGTGTATCTGCTTCTGGGGTTTGAACCATGGTGCACGTGCATGCCAGGCAAGTGCTCCAACCACTGAGAAGAAAGTGTATCAGCCCCAGCCCTGAAATCCTTTTTTTTTCTTTAAGAGAGAGGGACAGTGAGAGAGAGAGAGAGAGAGGATAAATCAATTTTATTTAGTTTTATATGTGCCTTTCATTGCTCTGACACTTCCTTGTGGACATGCTGCTAGGGTTTAAACCTGCTTACTTGTATATGCCAGGCAAGCAGGGCAACTGCTGAGCCATTGCTCCAGGCCCTGGACTATCTTTTATAAAACTGAATAAGAGAAGAACAAAAGAAACTGGATGAAAGGATGTAACTGAATTGAGAATTCAAAAAAGAAAGGGATTATCACTGTTTTTCCCAGTGCTAGAAATGATGCGTAGAAAAAATGTTCAATATATAAAGTTAAAATACTAACTTATCTGAACTCTACAAAAAATTAGGTCTTTTAACCTCTTTAGAGTTGGAATTTTGTTTGGAATCATAAGATGTGCTTCTTCATGGATTTTTGAATTTCCAACCCCACATTTTTGCTGTTGTTCATATATTTCACATCTGAGACACTGCCAACTCTGGAAAAATCCACCTCTGACCTCAACCAGAATGCAATATAACAAGTATTGATCATTTGTACTACAGATTTTGCTGGCTGCCTCTGACATGAAGCATCCCATCTCTCTGAGATGACAAGGTAATACTAATCTGAAAAGAGGTCAGTTGCCTATGCTCATTTTAATGAATTCTACATATTCTAAAAATTCCAGTCCAATAAAAGTGTATATGTGCATGTATGTACATTCATATAGTCATCTACATATTTATGTATGACATGTTAGTTTCATGGTTATGAGTGTACTGTATATATGCATTTATATGCATGTGTATTATATAGTTTGTGTGTATATATTTGTCTTTTGTAGCCTCCTTTTCTATTATTAGTTTCAGTCATACTTGAATTCAATTTTGATTTTCAGATAATGATAAACAGCTTCCATGTAGCCTAGCCACTCAAAAGTTAAAGTTGATTTAGAGCCTCAGATGGAAATAGCAGACTATCTTCACATTAAGTTTTTTTGTTTTTTTTTTTTTTTTGCTACTGGGGATTAAATACAGCGGGGCTTTACCTTTGTGGTAGGGACTTACTAAATTATTAAGGACCTATGTAAGTTGCTGAGGCTGGCACTGAACTTGTAATTCTGCTCCCTCTGGTTGCTGAGTCACTTGGATTATAGATGTATAACACTGCACCCAGTCTTGTTAAAATTTTTAACAAAATTAGTATGAATTGTTCCTCCACAATAATATATGAGAACCAATGTGTGAATGATAAAGGTGGTTTTAACTAATGATAGATTACAGTTATTTGAGGCACATTATATTACCCAAATGTGTGGTCGGATTTAATTACTACTTCATTATATTAATTGCACTTAAGAGCACTTAAAATAATCACGCAGTACTCAGGCTTGGAATACACTTTTAATTTTTAAAATAAATTGCCATTAATTTCACTGCTTTTGAATCAGGGAGGGTGATGTGATGAAAAGATAGTGAAGCCTACCTCTCATTTGGTTTTGTGGGCACTGAAAAGCTCCCACTTAACACCCAACTCTAAATTTACTCACCATTGATGAAGGGCGTAATTGTTTCTTTCTTAAAAGTTATACCATTATTATTTTTGTAGTGCAAATATTCCTAGGATGGGTCATATTTAAGAAGATATTTTTATATACAATGAGTTTAAAAATTTAAATAAACGTAATTAAACATTTGAGAAAAAAATTAGAAACAACACTTGACTCAGAAGAGCAAAATTTATAGGAATGTACAATATGTTCCCCGCAAAGGGAAACCTGACATATTAACAAACTTTCTCCCATGCTACAGTTTACTGAAATCTTGGAACAACAACTCTTCTAGTTGGTGCTACCTTAGGGCTTGATTACTTTTGTAGCTGTTCCAGCACCTTCAGTTGCTGAAAGTTAGGTTAAAGAGTATTTTCCACAACCTTACATATTAAAAAAAAAAAGAACAAAAATAAATAAAAAACAACAACAAAAACTTTTTCAAAGTTTGCAAAGGAGAATGTAGTAATAGGGAATGAAATATGTGCCAATCAGACCTCCAACAACAATGACCTTGTTTTGTATTATTGACATAATAATACATAGTATTTAATATACATTTTGTAATTGTGGGAAGCATAGGTAAGTAGGTAAATGCATGTAAAAATACAGATGGCTCTGTGTAAGTTTTCATGTGGCTAAAGTATCTTATTACTAAAAATGTTTGAAAACCAAACCAATATTCTCTTAAGATTATCTCAGGACACTCAACCTGAGACTGTCTTAAATGCTTAAAATAAAACAGACCTCACCTTCCCAAAACTTCAGTAAGCCACAAATAAGCCTTGAACCCTAGTGAATGATGAGGAACAACTTTACATTTGTGATACTTTGTGAACCTGTGTAGTAGTAACTCATCTAACCAAATTATATGTTTTCATGATGAGAAATTCATCAGTAAACCATATTTTGGAAGAAAACTGGAAAATCAATGAACTCATTCTGGCAATAGAATAGAATAGAACATTTAACATTTTATTCAATGGAAATGTGATCACCTTGTATTATTTCTTATGACACTACAACACTGCGGAAGAGAAAGCCTATTTCTTTAGAAACTGACACCACATTGTGTCATTCAAAAGATGGCACCTTCAAGCCTAACTAAGCAGAGAAGAGACAACAGTCAGGACATCTCTTGGGGATCTACTGGTGCAGGAAGAAAGGATACGATGACTCCCAGCTCCCAGTGCCTACTCATGCTGGCTTGGGTGCACTGTGGAAGAGGTGGCTCTGTCAGAAGCAAAATGGTGCTACAACTGTAGGGCAAGATCTTACAGTCTTAAAAGAAAAGCCAGAAAAACTGACTCATGAGAAGGTTTCCTATTTGAGATAAACCAGAAAATCAATAAAGGAAAACGAACAAGAGAAAGAAAAGATAAAAGGAGACAGAGATGAAAAAGACTGGTTTCCCAGTTTAAATGTATCCATTATGTAACATGAACCCATCCTTAGCTCTATAGAATTATGTTCTGTTCTAAAAAGGAGAACAATTAAAATAAGCACACTTACAATTTATAATGATTCTTTAATGTATCATATTTATTTTTATTTTTTCCAAAAATATTCCTTAGAAATTCATTATCTTTAATTTCTGTGGTCATTGGACTATAACAAGTACCTAAAAGACAGCAGATCTTCCTATTGCATATTAAAATTTTAGAACCATGTGGTAATCAGTAACCTCATTTTTATATATCACTTTAACTTTTGAACTATGTTATTTTCTTGACACATCCTTTGCTGTACCCCCACACCCTATCATTTCCTGTGAAAGCATAGCTTCTTAAAGTGCAAGATTACTGCCTTAAATGCATTACATTAAAAAAGACTCACTGCTTTTCTTATGAAACTCATTCTTTAAATATTGAATAAATTGCTTATTTTTTCTAAAGGTTTTGAACACAGATTTGTATTTACACTCCAGATGAGAAAGACATTATCACTATTAAAAACAGCATGAACAATAATGAGAGTAAAGTGGGGAGCACTATGGGTTATCTTAATGTAATCAATATGAGTCAAATTTAGGCCTATGCTAAACTTCAGAGACCAAGAACCTAAAGAAAAAGAACAGCTCAGTGGGGGAGGAAGGATGGTCTTAATATAGAACTAAATGTCAAAGACTAACTGCAAAAGACCTTTGCTATGATGTAAATTGCATGTTTCCCCAAATTAACATTTTGAAATCCTAGCACCTAGAACCTCAGAACATGATTATATTTGGAGACAGTGTCTTCAGAATGGGAATTAAGGTTACATGAGATCACTGGAGTACACCCTCATCAAATGATTGGTCTTATAGGAGATTTGAACAGATGCATCCGGAGTGCAGATGAAGAGAATGACTGAAAAAGGCACCATGCACCAAGGAGACAGACCTCAGAAGATGGAAGAAGCTACCATGCAGATACCTTGAATTTGTACTTCTAACCTTAGGAATTGTGAGAAAACAAATACATTTTTAGGTCACTAAGTATCTAGCATTTTGCTATAGCATTCAGAGAAAACTAATACAAATTCTTTCATGTTCTTTCTCTCTGCTTTGATTGGGAAAAGGCAAATTTTAAGAAAGATGTTTCCTCTTGTATATAAGTGGTGCAAGGAAATAAGAGTGATCCAAAGCCCTTGCATAATTTCCCGGATTTCATTTTAGACTGATCCAACTTAGTTTGATAGGATATGCAGAGCCAGAAGCAGAAAATTTGCTTACAGCACTTTTGACTAAGCACAGCATGATGCCAGGCTCAAAAGAATTTAGAAAATACACATTTCAAAAGAATATTTTCAAGATTTTTATTAAAGAAGAGAGAGCACTTAAACATACGTTGGATTATGGAGAAATAATTAATACTTGAAATTTAATGAAATGTTTCTTCATTTTTTAAAAGATTGTGATTTAATAGAACATATAAACAAACTGAATTCTTATTAAATAGTATGGGACAGTTATTCTCTGTGAAAAAGTGTTATTTCCCAAAGAATTATCTGTAATAGGTTTAGGATCTAAGAAAAAAATAAAGCAGTCCTTAGCCCATTGAAAAGCCAAATTAAGACAGAAAATGTCTGTCAAAGTAAAATAAATTTGCATGCAAACATAAGCATGGACTCACTTCCTGCAATGACGTCTCTGTTTCCTCAATATATCTACAGCTCCAGAAACAACAAAAAGCATACCTCACTTGGCAAGACTTAAATATCAGTTAGCAGGGCATCTGCTCATCTCCAAGGATGAGCAACTGCACCTTGGCAATATTCTTACGAAAAGAATGGAAAGGACTTAGAAATAACACATCTTCCCAGGTGAATTCCATGATTTATATCTGAGTTGTTACCATTACTATGAAAAGAACACAGCCTACTAAATTTTCAGCATTGCAGAAGACAATCCCTTTCCTAGATAGAAGTTTGGCAGGCAGGAAAGGAAAATTTTAACTGATAGCTCGTTTTAAAGGGCAGAGCTATCATTAAGGTCCAAGTTGCTAGCCTTTCGGTTCCTGGCATGTTGTATTTCATAAAAGTTTAATCCTTTATTGAAGAGTATTTTTAAAAATTAGACAGAACTTTTAAGACCTAACATTCCTGGTTGCAGGATGACTAAAAAAGGCATAATTTCTCCAAGATAAAAAAGCTTTTCTTTGTTCCATTTCAGTTGGTACAAGAAACTGATGTCAAAAGCCTTGCTCCAGAGTTTGCCTTGACTCCCGTCAGGTTTAACATCTGAATTTTGCATCATTTTTCACTTTTCCATTGATCCATTTAGCTCAATCTGTGAATAAATATCAAATTTGTTCTGAAAGGCAACAAACAAAAGAACCTATCTTTTGTTTAATTTAAGAACCTATCTAACGAATGGTTCCTTAAATTTTTTACCCGGTAAAAGAGATAACTTCTTCATATTCGAGGTCTACTTTAGCTTAATTTCTTTAAATTAAAAGTACAACTTCTAAACTATTATACACTTAACTCACTGAAAATTAAAAATTAAATGTATTCCATGGTGATTTAGACAACCTTAGTAACACCTTTTTTGAACTTATTTTTAATGAGTAGTTAAAAATTAGTCATCCCTAATGGCTCAGAAAGCTTTCTGGAATGACATTTTTCCTTGGGTACCATTTAACATGACCAATTGTAGCACCTGACACCCTGTAGGGTAAGATTTTACAAAGCATTTTATGGATCAGTATTAACCTACTTTGTATTGAAGATGTCATAGTTTGAGCTATCCCCACCACCCTCTGAATATATCCACACTTCAGAATGTCTAGAATGGACAGGAACCTCTGAAGCTCATAAACCTGGGAAACCACTGTGTCTCATTGCAAAAATAGCTACAGATTTTATTTTTATTGAATATTGTCTCCCAGAATGAAGACTCTCAAAACCTACAGGACTATACTGGTATCCTATTTACTACTATAATTTCTGCCTATTTTGCAGGAACTCTGTGATTACATTGGGTCCATGTAGATAATCTTAGTGTATTTTTTTCTATCTTAAGGTAGCTAATTAGAAATCATAATTTCCCTTTATCATGTAAACTATCATATTCATATATTTGCAAATTAAATTGTGGGCATCAGGAACGGACACTTTTCTCAAAGCTGTGGAAGAATACTTAGTAGGAACAACTCTAGAGCAACAAAATAAATAAAATAGCCGTGATATTAAACATTTTGTTAGCAGGAAACCAAAGATCAAGGAAAACAAAACAAGAGTGACGGTTAAAGTTGTTTGTAATTCAGTTACAAACAGATGAGATGCCAACCCAACTTCAAGCCCACAGGAGCTTTATTGGTGCATTGTGGCTGTACATATTGGTGGGATTTATTGTTACATATTTGTACATGCACAGAAAATAACAATATAATTTGGCCAATATCACTTTCCAGAATTTTCCTTTTGCTTTCCTGCCTCTCAACCTTGGTCCCTTTCTTATACTGACTTGCCTTTGATTTTTAAGGAGATCTTTCCAACCTTTGTTTTCCTTTTTCCTCTCTGTATTCCACATATGAGAGAAAACACAGGACCTTTAACCTTCTGAGTTTGACTCATTTCACTTAACATGGTGGTGTCTAGTTCCATCCATTTTCCTGAAAATGTTATAATTTTTCTTTTTTTGTTAATGGCTGAATAAAACTCTGTTGTGGATTTGTACCACCTTTTCTTCATCTATTCATCCGTTAATGGACACCTAGGATGGTTCCATAGTTTGGCTATTGTGAATTATGCTGCTATAAACGTGGGTATGCAGATAGCATTATAGAAAGATGACTTTAATTCTTCAGGGTAAGTACCAGAAAGTGGTATAGCTGGTTCATATGGTGGTGCCACACCTAGTCTATTTAGGAGCCTCCCTACTGATTCCATAGCAGGTCTACTGATTTATAGTCCCACTAACATGTAAAAAATGTTCCTCTTTTTCTCCCCATTATCTTCAGCATTTATTACACTTTATATCATTGATGATTTCTGTTCTTGACTGGTGTGAAATGAAATTTCAGTGTAGTTTGACTCACATTCCCATGGTTGCATACAGTTGCATACAGTGCTGAACATTTTTTTTCATATATTTGATGGCCATTTGTATTTCTTCATTCAAGAAGTGTCTGTTTAGTTCATTTTCCCATTTATTAATGATATCTTATTCTTTACACTGATTCCACACCCAAATAACCCTTGTGGACTTAGAAAATACAGAAGATTCAACTCCTTTCCCAGTGATGATGATTTAGTACGTGTGGGACCCTGAGAGGTTTGATGCCACATTTGAAAGGCTCTTTCTGATCATTTAGTTTCTGAGCTTCTTAAGTTCAAGGTCAGTGTCATTTTACTCTGAACTTCCAGCATCAACCACAGAGCCAGCCAGCACATTATAAGCACTTGTGAGTGTTAGTGTAATGACTATCTATAAAAGCACATTATTACAGAACACCTGGTGTGGCCTTGAAAAGGATTACATGTTAAAAGGTAATTTCTGAGTATGGTGATTTTCATTAACTATTTACAGATCCTAGGAATCAGCACAATCTCCTGCCAATGTTGACATAAAAAAAAATCACATGAGAATTATGAAGTTGGTACAAATAGTAGGCCTTTCCTGACAACTTCACCCATAATCAAACCTACTCCCCTGCCTTTTTTAATCCCTTTGTCCTCTCTCATTATTTTAAACACTTGACACATGTGTCTCCCTCACTTCTGCACTGAAGCCCAAGAGAAGGTACGTTATTATTAAGCCTCTTTACTCCTATACACCCAGTATCTTAGACAGCATCTCCTTAATGATATTTGTTCAATGACTATTGAATGAGAAAGCATTGAATGTGATATAAAAATCATTATAATAAAAACAATCCACTGCAATTTTGTGCATATCAAAAGCTTCTTAATGGCAGGAAAGGCAAGAAAAAAACACAAGTCAGGAATTTTACCACAGTTGCTTTGCAGCATAATGCTAGCATCAGGCTGAAGCAGAGTACATACACATTCTTATTTGAATCTATATTACCCTAAACCTCAGGGGAAAGTTCACAAGAAGAAAAGGTACAATAATCCTTTAAAACAGGAAGTTTTGTAGGACAAATACTCCAAATAATGAACACACTTTATGGAATCATTCAACATATGAAGAGTAATGAAAAAATAAATGGAGATGAAACTATAGACTACACAGATTTAAGAAATGTTTTAAATACATACATTTTTGGATTTGGAACAGTTGCATGAATTTGCTTTGTTTTTAAAATAGTAATTAGTGTTCTTTAAATATCATTATAAAATGATTATAGGAACTATTCAGTGTTAGGCTTTTGGGGGGTGGTATGGGATGAAGAGAGAAGCTCAAAAGTATCAAGGTGATGCTGAGAGAGCAGCTCAGGTGTTTTTATCATGCCATTTAGACCGCACAGGAAAGGAAACAGTAGATAGGGTTAAAAAAAAAAGCTTCAATTCTTTCTAGGTCAAGAAACAGGTACAGTGGTTCTATAAATGGAGACACTGAAGGACAAGAATCTGTTACCAAAAATGACAGTAAGGGGGTGTTACCATAAATGACTAAAATTTTTGAGACGGTATGTCTGTGGGTCCAGTTGGTTATTACAGGAATAGGGACTGAAAAAAGCAGTAGAAATTGACACAGTTTGGAAGATAAAAGAACTGTGAGGTGTGTTTTGGTAATGAGGTTAGCTACAAAATCAATAATATATTGGGATGACAAACACAGAACCAAATGCCAAAATGTTCTGACAATACCTTGGAATAATAATTGGATAGAAAAAACTCTCTGTTCTTTCTTTCTTTCTTTCTTTCTTTCTTTCTTTCTTTCTTTCTTTCTTTCTTTTCTTTCTTTCTTTTTTTTTAAAGAGAGAGGGACAGTGAGAGAGACAGAGAAAGGGAGAAACAACTTTATTTAGTTTTTCACATGGCCTTAGTTGCTCCAACACTTAGTTGTGTACGTGGTGTTGGGGTTTGAACCTGGGTCTTCGTGCTTGCCAGACAAGCGCCGAAACCGCTGAGCCACCGCTCTAGCCCCAATTGTCTACTTATTAATTATGAGGCAAGCAGTGAGATGTTCACACTCACTTGCAATGCTAGGCAATATTAGGATAACAAAGTAATGTCCAATAAATCCAGAAATCCCATACCCTAATGTTATCAGATCTGTTTGGAGAAATATTTGGGTTGACATGCTAAAACTGGGACCTGTAATAAATACAAGATAAGAAATGAACCAATCAAATTCCCTAGATTGATTTCAGGTGCTTGTCCAGATTTGTCTTATTTCAAAAGTTATGAATAGTTATTCTGACAAGCAGGATAATTAGTCATTCTAAATTATTAACTTTTACATAGATATTTATTAAAATATATTGTGGCTTATATGAAACATCCAACAAAATCTGGACTTCCAAAGTGTCATTTATTCACTCAGTAGTGACAAGAGCTTTTAATAAAACAATATTGTTCAACTGTTCTCTATCTGTACTGTCACTAGTTTAGTCTAAGATGCAGTGATTCTACGTTTATTCTTCTTGTCATTCCAATATTTGTTTCAATGCCAGACTTTTCATTTCTGCCTCAAAGAAACCTTCCCTGAGCATTTATATATCTACTAAGTACTTTATATTACAATACTGTTTCATATAGTTTCAGTGTTTATTAATATAATATACTCATTAATGTATATGTTTATTTGATTATCACTTAGCTATTCCCTTTCTGAAGAAAAATTAAATTACTTCATCAATAATGTTTCTCTTTCAGTGTTATTTAGGATGGTGCCTACAAAAAAGAACATGTTTAGTAAACAGCTATAGAAAAATGAATGATTCTAGTTCTAGCAATATTATAAACATCATCAATAAATATGATGAAATACAATACTATTTCTTATTAAAATTATTTTGGAAGATAAAAGAAATGTTAGAAATTTTGTAGTTCTAAAGTACTATAATATCTAGCTGAGCAAAGATGTGTGTTCATATCTAAACATCTAGTGCCCCACCCTATTTAGCTGTGTTATACATATTACAAAGAACAATTGCACTTACAGACAGTTGATACTCTTAACAAGAGAGTAAAAACTGCAATAAGTCCTCCAAAAATCTTAAAGATTAATGAGGTCATATATACCATCTTTTCATCTTACATGCAAAATTTCTACCTTCATAAACTGCAGAAATGAACCTAGGACATTGAGAGATGTATTAATGTTATGAAAAACCAGTTCTGCCATAGTGGAACAATGCAGAAATAAAAGCTTCTAATAGAAAGGGAAGATTCTCTTTTCAAAATCTTTCGCCAAACCAATAAAACAAAGGAAAACTTAAGAGGCTTCACTTTCTTCAATTCTTTCATGACATGAAAATTTTTAACTTCTTACTGCTGAATATCATCCATAAGGAAATAAATGACATTTTCAAAATAGAATCCTCTATGCTCCTGGAATAATGAAGTATATTGTTACACTATGTGCTCTTCTATAAAGTTGATAGGAACAAGACAAATATGATAGCATGGTTTCTACTTTCCAACTTTGTTATTGTTAGCATTGTATTTTTATAGCTTGCCTGGCACCTTGTGATACATGATAACTTTGAACATTTTTGCTATATTTAAGATGCATCAGCAAAATCACTTTGTCATCATCAATAAAGTTGTAGAATGAAATTTTTTATATTTCTCTTGGTATCTACTTTACAGAGTATTAGGATTTTTCTTGTAACATTCATCTCAAAGAGGCAGGATTTCACAGAGGTTGGCAAGACAGACAATTTGGAATAAGAATTTGTGAAAGACAACAGGTTAAGCATCTTCCTCACTTTTACACATAGCTCTAGATGAAGAGTCAATGTGTGTAGGTAAGCTGAATGATCAGTTGTGTTCTAAATTTAGATGCTTTTCTCCTGGCTTTATGTTTATACTGATGCTAAATTACTATATGGTGTTTACTCTTCCCCTTCCTGATGAACACTAGTAGGCTTGTTATTTCTCTCCTACTCCCCCTCCTCTTGGTTTTAATAGAGCATCGACTACAATAGAGACCAGGAGCAATTAGTCTCCAATTCATGCTAGTGTAGTCACATAGAAGAGGTGAGATTAGGCTACCAGTTATAGGGAGGTGAGATGAAAAATTTGTAGGATCCATATGATGAAGGTCTGAGATATAGTTCTTTTATATCTCTCCAGTACAAAAGAGTAGCTCACCAGTGACACTGTTTTTAAAGTAGGCTAATGAATCATAATACTGCACAAAAGTACTCAATCACAAGTAACTCAATTCATTTTTACCAAGCACATTCTGTTTTAAAAAATTATCAGCTACTAGAAAAAAGTAAGTGCTAATTTAGGGAGATGACACATTACTTCCACTAGAATGGCTATAAAAAAGAGATAATAACAATTATTGACAAGGATTTGTGCACTATAATCTTCATACACAGTTAGTGGAAATGCAAAATGGTACAACCAGTTTGGAAACAGTCTGACAGTTTATTAAAAGTTTTAAATAACTAACATATAACCCAGTAATTTCTCTTATAGGCATACATTTAAAAGCTGAAAACACATCCACACAAAGCTTGTACATATATGCTTAAAACAGCATTCTTTTAATATCTTAAATGTGGACTCAATCCACAATGATGAATGGAGAAATACATACCATGCTTCTATATACCATCTGTGTAGTATAATAATATTCACCCACAAAAAAAGCACTGATATATTGATATATGCTGCAGCATGAATAAGCCTGGAAATATGCTGAGTGAAAGAGGCAAATGAGAAGTCATAATACAATACACAATTTTAATTAAAGGAGAATGTCAGAATGGGCAAATCTGTAGAGACAGAATGTAAATCTCTGGTTGCCCAGGGCTAGTTAGAAGAAAGGGACTTGACTACTGGGAAGATAGATTATTTTGGGGTGGAATGATGAAGATGCTCTAAAATTGTGAAGATAATTGTACAACTTTGAAAAATACATGTGACATGTCAATAAATTAGGATGTTATAAAAAGAAACAAAATAATCTGCTCATTTGCTTTAAGAGGTCTAATACCATCTATTCATATTTATATAAAATAATGACAATAATAATGGAAAAAATCAAGAAATGTCTCATTGCCATTATAGCAGACAGACCCTAAGTGTTGCTCAGTGATTTTTGTCTCATGTTCACACCATGTTGCATCCATCTGCCCTTGAGACTGAGACATTTGGCCTGCTTAAATCTAACATAATATGACAGAAGTGATGACACATGACCTCTCAAAATTAGGTTAAATTATTTGTCTAAGGCAGTGAAGTGTCACACTGTGATTTTATAATATTGTATCAGACTCTGTTTTGGCAGTTTTCTTCATTCTCCTCTGGGCCTTGATGAAGCAAGCATCTTCTCAACTGTCTGTGGAGAAACCCTTATGCTAATGAGTTGCAGGAGACCTGTAGGAGCTGAGCGCCTCAGTCCCAAATGGTAAGGTACTGAACTCTCCTGACTGCAGTGAGCTGGAGGGTAGCTCTCTCCAGCTGTTATTTCAGATGAGCACTTGGCCCTGCTGACTTCCTGGCTGCAGCCTGATGAGATTCTGAGTTAAGATGATTAGGCCTGGCTGGACTCCTGGCTCATAGAAACTATAAGGTATTAAGTATATGTTTTTGTAAGCCACTAAACATGAAGTGAAGTGTTGTACAGCAATAGATCACTAACTTTTTCTCCTCCCTGGCCATATGAAGGTAACCAGTAATTTCTAACAAGTTGAAATCATGGTCACTGTTTCAAATTTATATCATTGGAATTACAGAACATAAATATTTATATGACTCAATTCTGGGGCCAAACACCGTGAGATACGAGAATCATTTTTCTTGTAATTTCTATTAGTTTTTCATCTTTAAAGTATTATGCTGTGTGGTGTTTCATTGTGTGAATTAATACATACAATTTATTTGTCTACTATGGTGTTAATTGCCAGGGGAGCTGTTTCCATAGTGTCTATTATATTCCTCTGAATATTCAAACTCATGTCAATGTTGGAGGTGAAATACACAAAAAACACACCTACTTCTAATGGATAGTCCTATGAATGGGAATTTCAGGTCACAGAATATGTGGTGTTCACACTTTGAGACTTGCTAATGCAGCCAGTTTTCCGCAGTAACTCTACTCTTCTCAGAGGATTTGGAAATTGGAGCTGCTGCATATCTTTATTTCTCACTTCTTTTAAATTTTAGACATTTGGAAATGCTAATCTATAGCTTCCAAAAAATGACTTGCCATAAAATACAACTATTATATGTTATTTTTATGTAAACTTATTTGTTTATAGTATATCTTTCTCTACATAAAACAACATATATTCCTGGGGATATTAACTCTATCTGCTTTTCTTACATTTATCTACCCTGAATCTCATACATAGCTTCATAAATAACATAAATATTTCTTAAATGAGAAAAACTACACACACACACACACATACACACACACAATTATAATTTCCTACCTCATTATGGAGTTAAGTACATCAAAAGGCAAATTAACAAATAGTTGAGTACTAATGCCATAATAGCTTAAATTGTTAATATCATTTCCAGAAAATTTTGTGGAAATTTTATAACATCCTAGCTCATGAAAATTAAAATTTAAGAACTGATTCATCAAATTATACTAAAATATGTATATTACATTATTCTGAGTAATTTGTATTTGAGGAGTGCTGTACTCTAAATATAAGAGGAAACCATCATACACTTTTGTTAGTATAACTTGACTCAAAACCTTGGTTCACATTTTTCTAAGTAATAAAATTGAGTGGCTAGTCCTTCAATCAGATGATTTCTTACTTTTATTCCAGGTATTTAAATATAGAGGTACATGGTAGCATGTAAGTTAATAATACAGAAAATAATATATTCCCAGCCAGAAAGTGCTCATGACACCTACAGGAGGAGGACCAAGGTCAGGAGCAGCCCCCACCCAGGACCAACCAGAGGAAGATGCCTGCTAACTGACACCCCACGTGCTGGATGAGGTCTCTTTTGGTCCCGGCCAGCAGGCACTAAGTACATCACCAATAGGACTACCATCCAGAGTAGCCCCCAACAACTTGACACCCTGTGTGTCAGGATGGGCTTCTTTTGGTCCCCACTGGCAGGCACTCAGAACACCCCTGGGTAGGTTTTCCATCTGGAGCAGCCCTTGCCCAGTGGAAGGACTGGCCCAGACCCAACCTCATATCCAGGACCAACTGGAGAAGCATCCCTGCCTGGACCAGCTCCCAGCCCAGGCCTCTTCTGGTACTGGCCTGGCAAGTGCCCAAGACAACCCAGGTTCAGATCTGTAATCTTGAGCCTATTTTCAAAAGGTGGAACACAGTGAGGATCCAGGCAAAAGCAGCATCAGGACAAAAGTGATCATCAAAGAGGTGGTGACTGATCCAACCTTTTGACTTGCAAGTAAAAACCACCTGGAGAACTGCTTACCTTTCCCTCAGGGAATCTCAGTTCAGAGACCCAAAAGAAGCTCCTGAAAAATAAAGAGTCAATCTAGGAAAGGTTAACCTCAAACCCACAAATCCCCTGAAAAGAATTCCATGGATAGGGACTGAGATATAAACCTTGAAAAGATCATCAATAGGGCTGCAGTGGTGGCTCAGTATTTTCAGCACTTGCCTCACATGCGCAAGAATGCAGGTTCATATCCCAGTACTATGTACACAACAAAGTGCTTGAGCAACTAAAGCTAGAAAGAAAAACTACATAAAAATGATTCTTTCTTTCTCTCTTTCACTCTCTCACTATCCCTCTCTCAAAAAAATAATAATCATCATCATCAATGATTAGATTACTAAAAGGAACAATGAACTAACACAAGATATAATGAAGGGACTTGGAAGAGAATGAGAATGATGACACAACATATCAAAACTTCTGGGACAGTATGAAAATATTTTTAAGGGAAAAATTTATAGTACTGGGTGTCCACATTAAAAATCAGGAGAGGGTATGGAGCGGTGGCTCACCGATTACAGCACTTGCCAAGCATATGCGAGTACATGGGTTCAAACTCCTGCTCCCACATACACAACTAAGCATCAGAGCAACAAAAGCCATGTGAAAAACTAAACAAAAATTGATTTTCTCTTTCTCTCTCTCTCACTGTCCTTCTCTCTTAAAAAAAAAATCAGGAGCGATCCTAACCAAATAAGCTGATGTTCCAAATCAAATCACTATAAATTGAAGAACAATCTAATCCCAAAGCCAGAAGAAGATAAGAAATAATTAAGATCAAAGCTGAAATCAATAAAATTGAGAACAAAAACAAAACAATAAGAAGAATCAATGAAACAAAGAGCTCATTCCTCAAAAAATAAATAAAATTGACAGACCCCTAGCTAATCTAACTAAAAGGAGAGAATTAAAACAAATCAACAAAATCACTAACAAAAAGGGGGTGATCACCACTGACCCCACTGAAATCAAATTGATTATCAGAATATATTGTGAAAACCTATACTCCTCTAAATCAGATAATCTGGAAGACATGGGCAAATTTCTAGACACGTACAACAACTCCAAATTGACACAGGATGAAACTGAAATCCTAAACAGTCCAATAACAGGCACCAAAATCCATAAAGCAATTAAAAGTCTTCCAAGGAAGAAAATCTCAGGATCTGATGGATTTCCCACTGAGTTTTACCACACCTTTGATGAAGAGCTAACACCTCTCCTTATCAAGCTATTCCAAGAAATTGAAAAAGAGGGAACTGTCCCAAACACTTTTTTATGAAGCGACCATAACTCTGATACCAAAACCCAAAAAAGCCACATCAAAAAAAGAAAGCTACAGACCAATATCCCTCATGATTTTTGATGCAAAAATCATTAATAAGGATCTTGCAAACCATATTCATAAATACATCAAGAAGATCATTCATCACAATCAAGCAGGCTTCATTCCAGGTATGCAAGGATGGTTTAACAAACACAAATCAATAAATGTGATTCATCACTTAAACAGAATTAAAGACAAAAACCACATGATCATCCCCATAGATACAGAAAAGGTATTTGATAAAATCCAGCACTCATTTATGATCAAAACTGTGGATAAAATAGGTTTCAAATGATCTTAACTTTATGAAGGCCTTATATGCTAAATTCCCAGCTAGTAAAATACTAAATGGAGAAAAATGAAAAGCATTTCCACCAAACTTGAGAACAAGAGAAGGCTGCCCTCTCTCACCACTTTTATTCAATACAGTTCTCAAGACTCTGGCTGGAGCAATAAGGCAAGTTAAGGAAATCAAAAAGGTAGGAATAGGGAGAAAGGAAGTCAAACTATCCCCTTTTGCTGATAAAATTATCCTACGTTTGGAAGATTCAAAAAACTCCACCAGAAAACAGCTTGATCTTCAAAGCATATTTGGCAAAGTAGCAGGCTACAAGATCAATACCCATAAATCAATAGCTTTCTTATATGCTAAACAATAATAGGGCAGCAGGAAATTAGTCCCATTCACAATATCCTTTAAAAGAACAAATACTTGGGAATTAATCTACCAAGAGAAGTAAAAGACCTATATAATGAAAATTATCAAACACTGAAAACAGAAATTGCAGAAGATCCTAGAAGATGGAAAGATATTTCATACTCTTGGTTAGGCAGAATTAATATAAATAAAATGGCCATTCAACCTAAAGCCCTACACAGATTTAATGCAATCCCCATCAAAATACCAATGTCATTCTTTACAGATATAGAAAAAGTAATTCTTTCATTCATTTGCAAATACACTAAACACAGAATAGCCAATACATTACTAAGTAAGAAAGATGAAAGAGGTGGTTTTGCAATACCAGATCTAAATTTGTACTATAGAGCTGCAATATTGAAAGCAGCATGGTACTGGTATCAAAATAGAAAAGAAGACCAGTGGAATAGAATAGAAGACTCTGAAACAAACCCACATATCTTTAAATATCTGATATTTGACAAAGAGGGTCAAAATATAACATGGAGGAGAGGCAGCCTGCTCAACAAATGGTGCTAGTCAAACTGGACAGCCACTTAGATCCTTATCTCTCCCCTTGCACAAAAATCAAATCAAAATACATCAAGGAATTAGGAATTAGACCAGCTACCATACAACTACTAGAAGAAAAATTAGGACCAACAATTCAGCAAGTGGGAGTTGGCAAAGACTTCCTCAATAAGACTCCCAAACTGAAAGAATTAAAGTCAAGAATTAATGAGTAGTAAGCCATTAAATTAAAAAAGTTTTTGCTCAGCCAAAGAATTGATCAAAACTGTTAAGAAACAACCTACAGAATGGGAGAGAATCATGCCCTCTCATCCCTCTGCAGGGGACTAATATCCAAAATTTATGAAGAACTCAAAAAACTCAATAATAGAGACACAAACAATCCAATTAATAAATGGGCCAGAGAGCTAAATAGAAACTTCTCAACAGAGGAAATTGAGCAAACCAATGAATACATGAGAAAGTGTTCTAAATCACTGGTAATCAGAGAAATACAAATCAAAACTACTTTAAGATTTCACCTCACTCCAGTCAGACTGGCAAAGATGAAGTATACAAACAATAACAAATGCAGGAGGGGTTGTTTGTAGATAGGAACACTAGCACACCGTTGGTGGAATTGCGATTTGGTCCAGCTGTTCTGGAAAGCATTGTGGAGACGCCTCAAAAAATTAAGGTTGGATCTACCATACGACCCAGCTATCTCTCTTCTGGGTATTTTCCCAGAGGAGTTAGGGTCGGCACATTACAGTGACACAGCAATATCAATGTCCATAGCAGCTCTATTTACAATAGATAAATTTTGGAGTTAACCCAGATGCCCCTCACTGGATGAATGGTTCCAAAAGCATATACATACATACACAATGGAGTTCTACTTAGCTATTAGAAATAAAGATATTGCAGCCTTTGAAAATAAATGCATGGCAATGGAAGAAATCACCCTGAGCACAGTTAGGCAAACCCAGAGAGTCAAGGGCGGAATGATTTCCCTTATTTGTTGAGGCTGGTGTTAAACCCAGTCTTGGGGAAAAGGTAATCAAACTCATGTATTAGACCCAACAAAGGCATAGTAACACTTAATCTAGGGGAATCATAAATATGTAAGTAGGGGAGGAAGGAAGGGATAAGTGGAGTTGGTGTGGGAGAGGTAAGGAGTATTGAGAGGGATCTAGGGAGACAATTTACAATGTAGCCTATGCATTAACCCCCTGAGAAGTCAAACGATACTTATTCTATCACTTAATTGGGGAAAATGTATAATCATATATGTACATATATTTACTTATCTTACAGGGGTGTAAAATAGAAGAATCAAGAGACTGGAGAGTGGGCATTGTGGGGGAAACTATCATTTAAGACCAAATGCATATTATATTGTCACTTCATATGCATTTAAGATTCTTTGACTGCTGAATTCCTTAATAAATATTTCAAAAAAAGAAAAGAAAAAATAGTGAAAAGTGAATTGTAAGAAAAAATGCAATGTCAATATTTATGAGATAAAGTTGCAAGATATTGCACATTTGAGTAAGGTATACTGCATGCCTTTACAAAAAATGTAAATGTTTAATTATATTAGCAATTATATCTAAAAATAACAAGGGGTGATAGGAAGGGAGGAGAAGGGGAAATGTTGGAACTGAGTTAAAGCAAGGTGCACTGAAAGTATTTATAAGTATGTCACTGTATATTCTATAATCATGTATTAAAATGGTTTTCATAGGTATAGGGATTATACCACTGTACTTGGATATTTTAGAAAAAATATAGAACCAAGAAAGAGAGGCAAGAGATCTAGGAAATGGGGGGGGGTAGGTAATAGGGGGATGCAGGCAGAGGGATATTGACCAAATTGTATTGCTGTGTTGTGTGGATCTATGAATATGTGTCAACAAATCCCGTCATATGTACAGCTATAATGCACCCATAAAAATAAGAAAAATTATATTCACTTTATTCATTTGATACATTATGATTTAAATGAACACACACATGCACAGACATAGATACACTTATATTACTTTTATCTTTGCCCTCTTTTCTTTCTCCCTGCTGGGCACGCTGGTGCAGGCCTATAATCCCAGTGACTCTAGAGGCTGAGTCAGGAGGTTCACAAGTTAGAAGCCAAACTCAGCAACTTAGTGAGGTCCTAAACAACTCAGTAAGAACCTGCCTCAAAATAAAAACAAATTAAAAAGGTTTGGGGATATGGCTCAGTGGTTAAGCACCCCTGGTTCTAATTCCCGGTACCAGAAAACAAAAATAAAGGAAGAATCGTGTTTCTATTTTTACAATAACACATGCATTGTTCTTTAATCTGGCTTCCTTAAAAATGCCTTCTTTAAGGTAATTTATGATATCTGGATAACTCTCTGAGCATTGATTAGCAAACTTCATTAAAATGAATGCAAGGCCACAAATCATAATTATGTATCTCCTTTTCTCTTAGCTTCATATTCTGAGTAGAGTCCATGTCTTCTGTGTGTGCTAGCCTTCCTTGCTCTTCTCTATCCCACCAGGGTGCATTGCTTTAGGACAGAAATGCAGTTGGATTTATGTGCCCTTCTCTCCTTTGCTATCTTCCAAATTCATATGCAATCTTTGTCTCTTTACTAAATTTTTGCCTTAAATCTATCGTGCCTTCAATTTCCTTACCTAGATAACAGAAGGAAAAGAGACAAAGAAAGAGGGAGGGAGAGAAAGAAAAAGAAAAAAAAAAAACAACACTGACTGGCTTATGGGGCTTCCCAGGTCCTTTCAAACTCTATCATTCAACATTGGGAGGATAGGACATCTGTTGTATTCTTGCTACCTTTTCAGTTAATTCATTTTTGTTCCAGAAAAAAAAGAAAAGCTTTAAAAAATTCCTGAGTTTTCATGTATCATTTTTCTTTTTTTTTTTTGAAAGGATTATGCATAAGTGTGTCCTCAGACACTGGGATGAGACAAAGCTGAGATGATGCTGAAGAGGGTGGGCAGGTTCCGGAAAGCCTGTTGCCAGAACCTACATCCTGTGGGATTGACTTATGTCTTAAAGCAGTGTATTCTTTCTTAAAAAAGCAGACAGAAATCTTGCAAAGGGCAAGTTTGCAATTAGTTCACTTTGGTAGGTAGGCATTTAGCAATCAAAAGGAGCATTAAGTGACTATGAAGAAGAGACAATGTAATTGAAGACAGTACCAATTCCGTTACACAAAACATGGAGGCACTATACCTTATTTGAATAAAAACATGATCAGAATAAGAATATGATACCTGATATCTGATACATCAACCTAAGATCCAGGTATTTTCATTTTGTAAATCATGGTGATATTTGCATTTATATGTACACAGCTGAAAGTGGGTGGTTAAGAAGATGTAGACTAATCTATATGTTTACTAGAAATATTTTAAAATCTACGTTGTAGATACTTTGTTATCCTCATTTGGGAATCATCTGAATTTTAAGAATGTTGTTAAAATTATTAAATTTCTGTGTAATATAATCTTAATTATTTGGCAAATATAAGAAAGCATCATCCAAGAAATCCAATATTTTAGTTGTATAGAACATGGTTGAATTTTTATGACTGAAAATTGACTCTTTAGTATCTGCTCCTATTTTCTGTGACAGTAGACCTAAACATGTGCTCCCTAGACCAAAAGCATCAGCATCACTTGAAAACTCCCGAAAATACAGCTTTTAGATTCCACTTCAGTCTACTGAAATGGAAATTGAGGATTCTTTAACATGATCTCTAGATGATTTCAATGCAGCCACATGTGTTAGAAATGCTGTATTTGAAAATAAATTTCATTTTCACATGTGCAAAAATTCCCAACTACATATCTTCAAATAATGTCTTTTCAACATTCCATAAAGTTCACTAGGCACTGTATACTAGTTGTGATTAAACTGTGCTAGGTGTGGGGCTGGAGTGGTGGTTCAGGTGGTAAGGCCCTTGCCCGGCATGAGCGAGTACACAACAAAGTCTTGGAGCAACGAAAGCCACATGAAAAGCTAAATAAAATTGACTCTCTCTTTCCCTCCCTCTCTCTCTCTCTCATTGTCCTTCTCTCTAGAAAAATGAATGTACTAGGTAGTAGTATTGATCACTTTGTGCTAGTTCTATATTGGTTTACTATATTATTATTGTTGTTTTGAATCTAGAAAATGCATTTTTAAAGTTTTGTTTTTCATATACAACAGCTTGTAACACAGAAGAAAAAGAAATTAAAAGGATACATTAGTGGTGAAAAGATTCAAAACTACCCTCACGTGCATTATTCATTTGTAACAATATTGAATTAGAGTTTCCGTTCACATTTTAACCATTTGACTTTGTTTAAGGTTTGAACTTCTAGTCCAGGATCTCCCCTCTTTATCCACTCCCTGCTCTCTTGTCTCCTCTGCATTGCCTCCATGTTATGGATAGAAATAAGCATATACATATGTATTAATTTTTGAAATTTTTTTATGAACTGTTTTAAATTCCTTTCGATATGCATCCAGAAATGAAATTACTGAATTACAGGGTAAGTATCTTTTTTAGTTTTTGAAGAACTGTCACACTATTTCCCATAAAGTTTACATCATTTCATATTGGTACAAAGGTTCATAAAGGTTTTAATTTCTCCACATACTCAGAAGGCATTTTTTTTAATGGTAGCCATCATAATGAGTAAGAGGTTATATTTTATTGCAGTTGTGATTTGTGTTTCCATAATACAATATTTTAAAAAATATTTTTATTTAGCATTGAGTGAAAAATGATTTTATGTCACTGTTTAAAGCACAGAAAGATAATTATTTTGAGTTAAAACTGAATATTTTATGCAATTCACTATAGATTGATTCCATGTCAGTGTAGGTGGAAAATTTAATATAAACCACTCAGTGAACTTGACAATATCTAGAATAAGTCTGTCACAGACTTCAACTTGCAACCTTCCCTGCAAACATTCCATTAATATTTGTTTCTTTTAGTTTGATTACCAAAAAGTTTTAGTAGTGCCTGAATGTATTCCCCCTCCGATAAAAGGGAAGCATAACTGTCAAGTACTCTAAAACTCACCCTATGTACTGCTTCTCATCACAAATAGACATTGATTTCCTTAGACTTTCAGAAACTTTGAGTTACAATTAAGAAACAAGAGTATGTTAATATAATAGATCATGTCTCCCTTAGAGCCCATATTTATAAATTAATGATTAAAGATCAATGTCTAAATTAATAACTGCTATGGATTGGATCCTGAATATCCCCTAATGCCCAGGAATTGAAGGCTTGTTTCCCAGCCTATAGCTCCATTGGGAGGAGGAGAACATTTAGGAGATGGAACTAGTGGAAAGAAGTTTAGTCACTTAAGGCGATGTTGAGAACCTAGCCCCTTCCTTTTTTTTCTTTGATTTCTGGCTGCAATGTGAGATGTATAGATTTTTATGCCATATGCTCCTGCCAAGTTGTATTTTTCTTCCACCAGGATACAGTCAATAAGGCCAACAAACCATGGACTGAAATCTCTAACGCATGAACCAAAATAAGCTTTCCCTTTCTTAAATTTTCTCACAATAACAGAAAGATGACTAACACAATGAACTAAGTGACTGTATAACACGCATTGTATAATGTGTTAAATATCATACTTTAGTGAAATGTTTACCTGGAAATTTTAACTGCAATATAATTTAAAAATGCATTAATTGTTGTGCTTTAGTGCTATTTAGTTATATTATAAGTTTAGGATGCATATTTCAATCATCTTTTCCTAAAAGAAGACATGTAATAATGGTAATAGGCATTTGAGAAAAAAGTTAGCTGGCTTGAACTGTGGTAAGGACTCAAAAATAAAGTCTATTTTCATTTAACTTGTAAATAAAATTATTCCAATTATAAAGGAAATTAAAGGAAGTGCATTATTAATTGTAAGTTTTATGTTTTTTCTTATGTCCAGTTATAACACTTCATCATTTATCTTTCTGTTTTACTGAATATACTTCTATTTGTATGTATTTGGGGGGCTGAGACTACTAAATTGACTTTATTATTTTATTTAACTAACAAAAAATATAAATGTTATAATTACAGTATGTGAAGAGCAGATATATTCTATAAGAAACTCTTTATAATTTCACTTTGTACATCTTCAGTTTCCAAATACATGTTCTGGCTTATTTTAGATTATATGTTTTTATTTTATTTTTTTTTTTTGCCTTCCAGTTATTCCAAAATGCTTCATAATTCATAGAATACTTTCCAAGGCTTGAATCAAGATAAATTAAATTAAATTAAATTAAATTTTCACTGATTAATTCACATTTCCACAGCAATTAAGGCAAGGCAGTTGATGTATTTATAGACATTATGCTGTACACTTTGTTGGATATTATTGGTTACCAAGTACTCAAAAGAAGGTGAGTTATGCCTTCTAATAGAGAATCTTTAATTAGTCTCTTCACCAATACTTATGTTGCCAAATCAGAAGTATATCATTAAAAAACATCTTAGAAATCTTTTGAATATATTTAGGTTCACCTGTATTTAGCCCTAGAAAAAAACAATGTAACATAAACACAAATTATATCCTATAAAAGTTTCAGAATATAATCTTTACCAATTAAGATTTTACTTATTAAAATCAAAAATATCTGAATAACCTTTCTATCTATCACAAAAATAATATTGCTATCTAACCAAAAACTAATGATTTAGAAATTAATTACACTAGTGTGTTTTGCAACATAGGAATTCCAGTAACATAAATGTAAAGTTAAATTAATAAACAAGTTGTTTTTTTTTTTAAGAGAGAAGGACAGTGAGAGAGAGACAGAGAAAATCAATTTTTATTGAGTTTTTCACATGGCTTTCGTTACTCTGAACAGTTAGTTGTGTACGTTGGTGCTGGGGTTTGAACCTGTGTACTTGCGCATGCCAGGCAAGCGCCGTAACCGCAGAGCCACCACTCCAGCCCCAATAAACAAGTTTTAATATACAAATACTTTTTACATAATGTTATATGTTAATAAATGGTCTGGAGCAAAAATACTGACTATTTTCTTCAAATAAAATGCTACTTTACTGCTGAAAGAATTTTATTTTCCCAGTTTAGTCAAATAACATACAGGCAAGTGTTAAACTATGTTTTCTAAATAATGTTTCAGTAGAAAATATAATGGATATATAATTTTGGAACTGGTAAATGCATTAAGTCCTACCAGTAGTGTTCCCAGAGGGAAATATTTTTGAACTTTTCAATGATATGTAAAGTAATAGAAGTGTAAAAATTGGCTTTCCTTTAGTGTCAGTCTCTATCTGAAGTTTTGGGGTTAAGTGGTCCAATGTGCTTATGCATTCATATTTGGAAAATTTGGTTTTCCAAGATAAAATTGACACATTCACAAAAATTTCATGATTCTCTACAAAAAAATTAGATAAAAATACTTTACCAAAACTACATTGTATTCTGATTAAAAGGACACTTCAAAATTTTACGTAGAATTATTTGAAGACTTTTCCACACCAAATCTTAGACATTTTTCTTAAGGCAAACATATAGACTTTTAAAATGGTTTTTCATTTCCTAAATAAAAATTTTAGAAATTTAATCTTCAGACTTTAAATTTTCCTTAGTTAGATTTTTTTAAAAAGGAACTATCATAAATTGTATTAACTATGACATTAAGAAATTCAAAACACAATAAATTGCATATGCATCATTTCTTGCATAGATAATTATGCTGATTTTAATTTAGCCCTCTTATTTGCAATTGACAAATGCTTAGGGAATGATCTGGCACTATGAAAATAATTTGATTGCTATATGTCTTTATTTCATGAATAAAATTTATACATTTGTTCCTGGTGATGAAAAGTATGTGTGTATATGTTTTTATTTGCATGTTCTTGGAAGGAAAGCAACAGATTGTTCATGTCAATCACACAGCACTCAGCTGATGAAGTATGGCACTTGGTGTCACCAAAGGGCATAGCCGTTTTTATATCTACAGTTTGAATTCCCAAAGTCACACTTTTTCTTAAGGGTATATTTGATGGGTAATGACTTCAAAAAATTGAGGTGGTATATTTATAGAAAAAATAAGAAGCAAAATAAAAAATATTGAAATCCCTTCAGTTTGTTTTGAGTCCTTTAATATAAAATATCAATTTTGCTACATTTTTGTCGATAAGTATCCAAGTAATCAAAATATTTACATAAATTTATATAAAGATGGATTTATGACTATTTTAATAAAAATCAACTTATCATGCTAACCATAAAAGTGGAAAATAGAAGAAATAATTTTAATGTTTTTATTTATTCAAAAGTTGTTTTGAAATAATTTGTTTAGGATTTCCCAGAGTTCCAGAGGTAGCATGTGTGGCATTATATTATAGGAGCCTCCAAATTTCTAATTTCTTTCTTCTTTCTTTCTTTCTTCTTTTCTTTTTTTTTTTTTTTTTTTTTTTTTTTTTTTTTTTTTTTTTTTTTTTTTTTTTTTTTTTTTTTTTTTTTTTTTTTTTTTTTTTTGAGGGAGTGGAGAAGATGATGGTAAGAGAGAGAAAGAGAGGATCAATTGTATTTATTTTTTCATCAGGCCTTTGTGTCTCTGACACTTACTTGTGTATGTGGTGCTGGGGATCAAACCAGGGTCCTGGAGCATACCATGCAAGTGTTCCAAATGCTGAGCCATTGCTCCAGCTCCTAAATTTCCAAACTCTTTTTCTCTTTGTTTTTCAAATTTTCTGTAAGAATCTTAACCCAAATAAAGGCAGGAAATATTGTGGCTAATTCCAAATAACTCAACAACTTGGACATTTTGATTCTCACTAAAAAGTAAAGAACCTAATAAAATTCAAAGGTTTTATCTTAAGATAACATAAATTTTAAAAAGTTGTTTCAATTTTAACAAAAGTCTTCCGAGTTTTCTTGAGTTTTACATAATAGATCCATGTAATTCAACCATTTAAAAAAATAATGAGGTATTGATTGTGTGTTTCAGGGGTAGAGATTTGGCATAGTAAAAAACAGATGTCTCCACTCATCTGTGGAGGCTGGATCTAGACCCTGACCATTGAGAAAGGTGGTCTATTATTATGTGTTAAATCCAGATAAGGTGTAATGTTATACAGCCTAATACTTTTTTAGAGATATTGTGGGAAGAGGAAGGGAGGGATAAGGGTGGGCAATTGGGGGGCTCTCCTGGGGGTAAATCTAATATCCAGAATCTATTCACATTTTATATTATTTTTTAAAAAACTTGTATGGTTGTTCAATAATTAAAAAAAAACAGATGTTGTTTTCATGCACAAGGATAGAGTGGGAGCATCATTTAAAGATGTGTACCATAATAGAATAAAGCATTTTGAAAAAAAACTAAAATAATAGTGTTAGACAACCAACATAAGATATCAAGGCAGGTAATTAAAGACCCTAGTAGTACAGGGCTTAGCTGGACTATTCTTAGCAAACTAATTTGTGAGCACTGGGCAAGAACATGAGGGGAGACACCCATAATAGTGACATATGGAGAAAATGTGCTTCACATGAGAGAGAGTAATAAAACAATAATCAGAGTCTATGTTGAGTTGAGGTAGTCAACCTTGCATTCTTCACCTGCTTTCAGAAAGGTGCAGGGTTATTAAAGAAATCATAACTTCTACATAATCAAATAAAAATTTAAGCATGTACCAAGGAATTAACATTTCTTTTATTCTTCAGATTCTACTTGAAAGTTGTTTTACTTGCATATGATTTAAAATTTATTCATCCTATAAATCAACTTTTAAGTAGAAGTGATATGCTAACGTTGACATATTAAATTATTATGTAATTTCAGGCTGTTTTGAGTAGTTAATGTAAAATCATTGCATATATTGCAACAATAAGTTCATGTTATTGCTTCATTGTTCATAGCTCTTCTTTAGATATTTGATGCAATCCTGGGCACACATACCTATTCCTAATATTTCATATACTCTTTAGGATGTACATCTTATAGATAATTCATTCATCTCATTAATCACAAATTTAAGGGTTTATTGAATTGTTTCAATGAATGGGAATGATTTTTGATGCAAGAAATACAAACCATTCAACAGGACAAACTTTTTTAATTAAAATAAAAAATTAGATTTTAATTTCAAGAGACCCCAAAACACTCATGTCTACTTCAATACTAAATATATGTGAGAAAAGAAGTAGCTGATTGAATAAATTAATTTTTCTTGAAAAATCAAACATTTTCTGTATGATAGAAAATGGTACCGTTTAATGAAAGAATATCAAACAGAAAAAAAAATCATTCTCTATCTTTATTATATTTTTCTTTCTAATATGCATTACCTTATATAAAGTATTAATTTAGATTCAAGAGTATAAATAATCTGCTTTGCATACTACTGTATTCCTATCATTAATAATTCTTATTTAATAGTAGTGCTGGATAAAAAATTGTTAAAAGGATTGTTGTGTTTACATACATACAAAAGTATCATTTCAACATTGCTATTCAATGCAGAGAAATGAGCTAATGTAGGGTATGGGTTGAAATATAATGATAAGAGAGGGAATGAAGGAGATAATGTGGATAAAAAAAGAGAGATCATAAAATGTGAGAGAAATTATCTTCCTTCTTTCTCCCTTCAGCATCCAAGTTTTGTATCACTAATTTGGGGTAAAATCTGAAATACAAAATTTGCTCCCATTGGGTAGAAAGATTAAGTATACAACTTTCTTGAAAAGCTTGTATCAGAAGTCTTAATATTCTAGTTCCCAAACCTCATTAGGAACCTAAGAAAACTAGCAGCAGGAATAATTAATGTCAGATTCCTCCATCATCCCAAGTGAACCTCACTTCTAGTTCATAGACGTTTCCTCAACACCATTAAGCAATCTCAGAAATTCCTAATGTATATAATTTGTGCACATGTATGCTTTCTTTTGATGTTTAAAAACACTATTCCAAATTTATTCTCACATCTATGTGGTATCTGGGGAGTTGAAAACTTATTTTATTTTTTAATTATGTTTTATTATTTTCTACATGACCTCTATGCTTTTAAACAGTGACTAGTACATAAAAGATTCAATAAATAATTGCTGAATTGATTTTCCCATGATATTTAAAATTACATACTTGGATAGACTGTTATTAGCAATAAGTTGTCTTCACACTATTACCTTGAAAATTTCCACTGCTTTTTAAATCACTGTATATAAAACCAACCTGTGCCTACCTCAAAGCCGTACTTAAAGCTTTAAACCTCTGGTTTGAGCAGGATCTGGCAGAACACAATTTGATTTACAAATGTATCCTGAAATTCAAATAAACAGATAACAGAACTAGCAAAAGCAATTTTTTCACAAAGTTTTTTTTTTCATTTTTAAAAAAGACAAACCAGACAGATTGAAAATACCCCAACTGTGCTTGCCTGTATGATTAATGGCTTTATCCCACTTATATGTTTGTCAAAATTTCAAAGAAATCACATTCAAGCTTTATCTTTTGACTTTTCAATATAGCTTGAGAAAAATATGCGTAGGTACTAAACTTAATTCAAGTTCTATGAAAACTATTTCCAGTAAGAATTCAAAAAGCAAAACATTACCCAGCTTTCTAAAATCTACTAACTAGTATGATATTAACAAATAAAAATATGGTTGTGGTTAAATTTACAATAGTAGCTAAAGCCTGTGCACATTTTGTGTGCCAGGCAGTAAGTCAAACTTTTACTGATGAGAACTCTAAGGTTTGGATAGCGTAGAGATGATCTCACACATTCAATGAGGTCTTAGGGTTGAAGTCAGACTACTTACATAATATAGTGGGAATTAGGAAGAAAAACTACTAAAAGAAAACAAAAATGAAGCAAACTAATGTTCTAGGGTCCTTGTTATGGGACTTATTTAACAGTAGACATCTTTTTTTCCACATATGTAACCAAATGCAGGCAGCCATTGACATAGTGCCTCACTAATGAAGTAGGAGAGTAGGTTTTGTGACATATTTTTATGATGCAATTCTAGAGAAATATATTTAACTAGTATAAGATTTAGTACCTTGAAATTCTCACATTATGCCCGCTTAAACTCTGCTTTAACATATACTTTATCTTTTTAAAATTCTTCCCCATAGAGACACAGTTTAGAAATTGGTTTTATTTTCCATCTTTATATATAACTGTAAAGCAGTAATTTTTAAAAAAGCTATAAATAAATAGAAGGAAGGTAGAAGAAAGAGAGCAAGGGGAGGAAAGAGGAACATAAGGCAGAAGTACAGGTAAATGAATTGCAGCAAATTATATTCCATGATTGTAAAATATGTCAAAATGAACTCCAATATTATGTATAACTATAATGCATTAATAGACAAGAAATTGCTTTATTCAACTTAGTTCTATTACCTCAATAGAAAATTCTGCATATTTTATAAGTACACTTTCCTATTACTTCATTTGAACCAGCAAATAATATGTTAGTTTACATTTCTAATGTCACAAAATTAAGGCAAATAAAATTGATATATTTTATTGGAGTTTAATATTTATCTCCATGCAATTCCTTAAGTATCCCCAGAAATGTGGCAATATGCAAAAGAGATTAAATTTCCCTATATTGATGTGTAAAACAACTTATAACACTTTCTTTTAAAATTCTAAATTGTGATGGTTTTTTCTGCCTAATGCTAAACAATGATACACCTCCAGCTTTGCAATGCTTGAAATAGGAAGAGCCAATCAATAAATTAAAAGAATTTATGGGAAATCTTTCAAAAGTTTCCTAAGAAAATAAGGAAAACCCTAAACAGACTCACATGTTAATATACTGATGCCTTAAGAGAGACCAACAAGTGCATCTTGCTTACATTAGATTGTAAAATATTTTTGTTGTTTTTGTTCTCTATACATAATCATTCTGAAATTCATGACAAGGATGAAAGAATAAGTATAACATCCTCTAGAGAGCAATGGCTTATGCAATTAAGGATAATTTCAGAAAAGACTATTTTTTAAAGTTTAATGCCCTTATCATCAAATTATAACAAATACTAGATTAAAAACCGTAGGAACTTTTTATTGCATACTTTTACTCTTTTCCACAGTTGTCTATATATTTACATTTATATAAAATTTGAAGGACTCCAAAAGAGGAAAGTAAAATGAGGATAAAATATAAAGATTAATTATGTGAGATGTAAGTAAAAACACAAAGTCAAAATCACTGGTAAAGTGGAACATTGAATTTAGAGGAATAATCTGCCAAGCAACCAAATATACCAAAGTGGAGGTAGTTGGCCAAACTTCAAATAGGAGATGAGGAAACAGAAGCGAGGGCTGTTTAAAAGGTGAAACTCAATAACTAGAATTTCAGTGTGGGGAAAAGTAAAACACAGACTTTGCAATGATTTGAATTAGGTCTCACTTTGTTCCAAGGAATAAAACCTGTACCAGAAATTTACAAGAATTTCAAGGATGCCCCTTTTCACCACTCCTATTCAACACAGTCTTTCTAACTCTAGTCAGTCCAATTAGACAAGAGAAGGAAATTAAAGGGATATGAATAGGCAAAGAAGATCTCGAATTATGTTTGCCAATGACATGATTGTATATTTAGAAACCATAAAAACTCTACCAGAAACCATCTAGATCTCATAAATGAATTCAGCAAAGTAGCAGAATACAAAATCAACATTAACAAAACAATCATATTCCTTCATACCAATCATGAACTTGCTGAAAAACAAATTAGGAAAACTATTCCATTTACAATAGCTTCAAAACATACTTGGGAGTCAATCTAACAAAAGGGGTGAATGATCTCTACAACGAAAAATATAGAACACTAGAGAAAGAATTTCAAGAAGACCTTAGAAGATTGAAGACTTTCCATGTTCTTGGATAGGCAGAATTAATATTATTTAAATGTCCAATTTACCAAAAGAGCTATACAAATTCATGCAATACCCATCAAAATTTAAATGATTTTCTTCACAGAATTAGAAAAGGCAGTTATGAAATTCACTTGGAAAAATAAGAGACCCAGAATATTCAAAGTAATTCTTAGCAAGAAAAGCAAGGAAGGAGGCAACACAATACCAGACTACAAATTATACTACAGAGCTATAGTAACAAAAACAGCATGGTACTGGACCAAAACAGACATGAGGACCAACGCAATAGATTAGAAGACACAGAGAGAAACCTACATAAATAAAGTTAACTCATACTCGGAGCAAAGGAGCCAAAAACAAAAAAAGTTGGAGAAAAGACGACCTCTTTAACAAATGGTGCTGAGAAAACTGGAAAGCTATATGTAATAAAATGAAATTTAACCATTACCTCACAGCCTGCAAAAAACTCAACCCAAAGTGGATCAAAGACCTAGGAATTAGATCAGAATCCCTGCATGTACTAGAAGAAAAGGTAGGCTTAACACTCTAACACATTGGCTCAGGAATTGACTTCCTAAATAAGACCCTCAAAGTACAAGCAGTTAAAGGAAAAATCAGTAAACGGGACAGCATCAAAATGAAAATCCTCCTCATAGCAAAGTTAACAATTAAGAGCATGAAGAGAGAATCCCACAGAATGGGACAAAAATTTTTGCTCCCTGTGCCTTAGACAGGGTATAAATTTAATCCAGGGTATACAGAGAAATGAAAAAACTTAACAACAAAAACAAAAACTAAATACCCAAATCATTAAATGGGCAAAAGAACTAAACAGACATTTCTGAAATGAAGAAATAGAAATTGTCAACAAATAAATGAAAAAATATCGCTCAACATCTCTAGCAATTAGAGAAACACAAATTAAAATTATGCTGAGATTTCACCTCACTCCAGTTAAAAGGACAATATTCAAGAATACAACAAATATTGATGGGGATGTGGGGAAAGGGTACGCTTATACATTGTTGGTGGACCTGCAAACTGGTACAACCACTCTGGAAAGCAGTTTAGAGATTCCTCAAAAAAACTCAGATCCAGCTCTCACTCCTTGCTATACACACAAAGGACTTAAAAGCAGCACAGGACAGTGATGCAGCCACATCAAAGTTCATAGTAGCTCAATTCACAATAGCTAAGCTATGGAATCAACCAAGGTGCCCTTCAACTGATGAATGGATAAAGAAATTGTGGCACATACACACAATGAAAATTTACTTAGCTGCAAGGATGAACAGCATTATGTCATTTGTTGACAAATGGATGAAACTAGAGGATATCAGGCTAAGTGAAATAAGCCAGTCTAAAATACCAAAGGTCGAATGTTCTCTCTGATATGTGGAAGCTAGCCAGAAATAGGGAAAAGAACAAACAGTCAAAGAGGAAGGATATGGAGGAAGGAGGAACGAAACAGGGAAAGTTTTTGGAAGGAATCAGACTTAACTTACTCATGTCCAATTAATGTAATTAATCTCATCAATATATAATTCAACAAATCTCTTAAAAAAGGGAAAAATGAGTCATTTAGTAAACAAAAATTAAGGCCAGTAGTGGAAGAAACAGGAGAGGGAGTGGCGGAGATACTGTGGACTGAATTAGAATAAGTTATACTGCATGCTTTTACAAAAATGTAAATGTTTAATCCTATTTTCAAATATATCTAAAAAGAACAAGGGGTGGGAGGAATGGAAGAGAAGGGGAAATGCTAGAACTGAATTTTAAAAAGGTACAGTCCAAGCTTTTATAAGTATGCCACTGTATATACTATTTTCACGTATATAAAAATACTCTACATAGGTATAAGAATTATGTCACTGTACATGGGTATATTGGGAAAAATATATGACCAAGAAAGAGAGGCAAGAGACCAGGGGAATGGGTAGAGGGAAGTGGAGGAATACTAGGGGGGATATTGTCCATATTCTATTGCTGCATTGTGTGCAGTTATGAATATGTGACAACAAATCCCATCATTATGTACAACGATAATGCACCAATGAAATGTATAAAATTTTAAAAAAGAAATTTATATATGAAATTAAGTGAAAATCCTGAGGTAAACCAACATATATGCCAAATTATTCTATAAATTTACATCAGATATAAGTGAAAATTCAAAATAAAATGTGATTACAGAAGACTATTATAAAAGTTCAATAAACAATACATTCTTTCATTAGATAATGAATAAATAGGTTTGAGCAAGAAGAAAAAAATCAGCTAAAATCCTGTTAAATTAAATGGCAGGAGTAAGAAATAAATACGCAAAAATATGTGTAAACAAAACATATTTTTACTACAGGTCAGAGTAAGTTCTGAGTCTATTTTTTTTTAGTTTTACAGAGGTTGTTTAATATTAAGTTGTTCAATAAAATGAAACTATCTAATACCTTATTAATCATTAAATAAATTATGTGTATACTATGAATAAATTAAATATTTGACATTTTTGAAAAAATTTAAATGAATAGCATGCTGTTACAGACATATTATTTTCTAGTGGTCAAATTCAGAAAATAATGTATTTTCTGTAGAATTGTGGGTCATTCTAGAACAAAGAAACTGACAAGAATGCATTTGAAGTTAATAACATCAGAATCTGTTGCAAATTCTGCAAAAGTTTGCTTGCAAATTTATTGAAAACATAATGACTTAATTAATTTGTATTAATGTGTACTTTTAAAATATAAATACCTACTGTTAGTGTAACAATGCTATTTTTATTGCCTTCTAAAATTCACAATTAATTTCAAGGAGTATGAATCACAATATGAGGCACTTAGTTTCATTCCACAGACTCTTAAGTTTTTCAAAACAAAACAAAAATACCTAAAGTCTTGAGAAATATAAAATATAAAAATGATTGCCTTGGGGGCATAGTTAAATACATTGTTAGGATAAGGAAGTCTTCTGTGATCTACTGAGAGGAAATGATAGAGATAGCCTTAAAGAGATACTTACCCTCCCATGTTCACTGAAGCAAGAGAAGTCAAGACATTGGAATCAACTTACATATCCACTAATGGAAGGATACATAAAAAATTGGCATGCATATACATAGAATGAAATGCTATTCAGTCTTAAGGAAGGGAATCCCTCCATTTGTGACAACATCAATTAATCTGGAGAACACTGTTAAGTAAAACAAAAACATCAAATACTGTACCATGTCACTTATATGTGGAATCTAAAATAGGCAAACTCATAAAGGATGAAAGTAGAATGTTGATTTCTAGTAGCTTGGGATGAGGAAGAAATAGGGAGTTATTAGTCAAAGATTATAAAGCTTTCACCATACCAGGTCAGCAATTCCTAGAGATCAAATATATAGCATAGTTCCTATAATTAACAATACTACAATGTATGTTTAAGTTTTTGCTAGCATGTAACACTTTATTTTATTAATAATAATACTAATAACAAGGAAAAGAATAGTAAGAAACTTTTGGAGGTTATTGGATTAGTTTATGACATAGATTGTGATGGTAGTTTCATGGGTATATACTTATCCCTAAATTTATCAAATTGTGTATATTAGGAATACACAAGTTTTGTATGTCAATCATACCTCAATAATTTTTTTATCTTAAAAAATTAGAAAAAGAATTTACTTATGTTTCCAGGTTTTAACACTTCAGATCATATCCCATTATAAATTAATTACAGATGGAAATCAAATGATTTCTTTAATGAAAAAAATAAGGTGATAGGTATAGAGCAGGATACAATATTGGACACATAAATGTTTCTCACATCAAGATTTGAATAATTTCCATTGCTTATTCAATGATAGCTAAATGAAAACTGGCCACTCAGCTATGTCATGTAGCATTATGAAAATAATAACTCATTGCCATTGTTACTCATACACATTGGTTTACATACTCATCTGAACAAATTAATAAAGTGAAGTTTTCAGTCCTGTAGGAATTTAAAATGAAAATCTTTAAAAGTGAACAACAACCACAAAACATAAAAATATAATACAAAGAAAGAACAGCACAGTGCATACAACCTTGACCATAACTTCAGTAATCATAAACTCAAATTTGAAAAAAATTTGAGAAACTATAATGTTTTGGAAATAATTTTAGAGTTAATAAATATAAAAGTATTCATTATTTTTATAGAAATCCTAATAAGGTGTTCTAACAATAATGAGAATTGTCATCATTTTTATACTTGTATGGGGTCTTTAATCTTTTACCAGAGTTATTTAGCATTAAGGTAATCAATGAATAAGAACTTCAAATAAAATCTAAAATAAAAAGGACAACAGCAGTTTTACTGGAATACATATTATTTAACTTCAGTGGAACTTATGATATCAATAAAGTGCAGAAATTTCATAAAGCCATAATTAGAGAATTTGCTTCTCCCTCTAATAAGTAGTTGATATATGTCAAAGGACAATAATAAATCACTAAAATTGTGAGCTATCCTTGTTTATTTCATGTTAAAATATAACATAGGTATATATTCTTAATTGTAGATACTAAAAATCACAATAGAATTCCTAATGGCATACATTATCTGAAATAGCATTAATTTATACTTAAAACAAATAGACATTATATTATTAGGTTTAAACCAATTCTGGGGCTGAATTGGTTGCTCGGTGGTTACAGCACTCGTCTGCACATGGATTTGAACCCAGCACCATGTACACAACTAAGTGTTGGAGCCACATGAAAAATTAAATAAAATAAAAAATAAGTCAAATTGATTCTCTCTTTCTCCCTCTCTCTCACTGTCCCTCTCTTTTTAAAAAAATATATATACGTACATGTGTATATATATGTACGTATATATATATTCTTCTTTCCATGCCTGTGTTTTCTAGATAAAAGAACTTTAGTTGTTTACTAAATATGTAAAATATAATTTGATTATTTCATATATACAAAAGTTATTACAGACACAGAAATCTAAAACGTAAACATGTCTGTTTAAAAATGTCAATTTTTTTCTAATTTGTTAATACTTCTTTTCTACTGCAAACACTTCCTAAAATACATTTCTGTTGTTTCTTTTGTATTTAATTCTTCACAAACCAAAAAAAAAGATGGTTGACCAGTGGAATTTTTAAAATCCTTTGAAAAATATAACAAAACTTTTGCTAATTTTATTGCTGAACCGACACATAAAACTACAAAGAATGGGAAAGGACTGAAAGCATTTTGAAGGCTATAAAACATAAAGTCTTGAGTCTACAGGAGGAATTTGGATCTTTTTGACAAGCTTTGAGTGAAGCATGCAATCCTTTGCGTAACTGAAATAAACTGAAATCCTTAGGTTGAGTCATTGAAAATATATCCCTTCAGTTTCACGAAGAAAAACATGAAGCTGATTAAAAAAGCACGAGAAAAAATTTACATTTACTAATTTCAAAATTTCTTATATTCATTACACAAAATTATATCAGTATATAAACATTAAATGGTTCGCATACCATTTAAATACTTTATGTGATATGTATTGATCATATTCCTTTTTAGAATTTATTCATTTAATAAACATTTTACATTATCTACTCTTTCCCAAGCATTATGCCTGGACATAAGGACAAAATACGGTGAAGACATGGTTCTTGCTCATGAGCAGTTATAATCCAAGTATGCATTGTTGTTTCTGACATTGGCTCCACATCTGTGCTAAATTAAATATTCTAAAAATGGGTTATTTGCTACTGCCTAGAGAAGAGAAGAGAAATTAAATATGCATGAGTTTATGTTCTCTTTGTACATTTGGTTGAAGGACATTTTTTCATATAAATAGGACTTCAGGCTTTTGTTCTTGATATCTCATACAAATAACTTAAATATGATTCCTGAGGGGTAGTGATAATTACTTTCTAAAAAAAAACGTGTCAATAGAACGTTGACTTCAATAGGCATATTAAAATAAGTAAATAGTTATTTCTGTAAAAGTTATGAAACTTCTAATTGTTCTTTAATACTGAATACATTTAGCTAGCATTAGAACAAATGTTTATAGAGAGGTGATCTATGTGCTTGTTACAGCCCTATGATTTTAGAAGAGTCTCTTTTTTTCTTAAAATCTTGGGAATGATTTCAAATTCAATTTCTTCACATTCAACCATAATACATGTCAGTAGCTATTATTTTTAGTAAATCCTGGGCATCATATGTGTTATTTCTATTTTGTACTAGACTAATATAAAATAGCTATAATATGATAAGTATGTTTTTATGCATGTGGCAAAATGATAACTAACGAAGTGTTATATAAAACTCAACCATTCAAACAGCAACATTTATGCAAAAGCATTGTTTTGTTGAAGTTTTGAGAGCAGCTAAAAACTTTAATAGCAGACAATATTATAATCCATGTCTTTCTGAATGTATTGCCTGAGATATTAACATTTGCTTTTATTTTTCCAAGGTGATTATATTTATCCATGAGGGACTTAGTGGGCAAATATAGCTAAAATGATAATTGAGAGTTAATTATAAAAATACAAAAGTATATTTATGTGGACACTTATTTGGTGAATACATTATTTTGGGAATAAAGTATCATTTTGCCTTGGAACTACTTAATTCAATGCTATACACACATATAAACTAACAATGACTTAGGTTGGTACTATGTTGTTGAAGAAATCATACTATTTTTTTAAAAAATAGTTTTTAATCCATTGATAGTGTTTCTGATTGGGTCCCCATATAGTACAAAGAGCGAGAGCCTCTCTCGGATGCCTTTTATAAGGACGCTGATCCCTCAGTAGTGTTCTGTTCTCAGGTCTAACAAGCTCCAACTTCCATCACCTTTGTGGTAAGGATTTCAAGCCATGACAATGCTATGACAATACTTTATATTCACAATTGCACTGTACTTAATTCACACTACTCGTGATGTGTTGGTTTTCATTCTTGTAATAATATGATTAAAAAAGGGTAGGAAACTAGTAGAAAAAAGAATGAACATCAGAAAGACAAAGGGTTTTCTCCAGATTTATATGACTGGGAGGTAGTAGAAATGAAATCAGAAACTTCCTATTTTATTTATGTCATTAAAAAGTGAATATTTCACATAACATCAAATGGATACATTTTCATATTTATTAATAGTTATATATTGCCATATGTTTCCAGAACTACTATACAAATATCAATATTATAATAACCTTACATTACTTATAGGGTTCTCCAAGCAACTCATTATTTTTTATGTGACCAAATTCTCTTCAACTTAACTTTAATAATTCATACTTACTTTGATTATTAATTATCTGACTCCTCAAAACACTTTTTCTAATTTGTAACATTTTCAAATTTATTCTGCTATAAATTAGAAAAATTCTCAGCTAAGAATAAACTAATGGTATAATACTAATTATTTAATAATTAAGCATTTTAAGATCTAAAGGCTCTGATGTCTTCTAACAATTGTTTAGTATTATGTATAGATTTTAGATTCAAAACTGTGAAACATTTTTTCTTTTCCAAATTTGACATTTATAGATAGTCTGTTAAAAATGTCATCATGTACTGGATTCTGTTTGAATTTTAAAATATGCTTTTTATTTTACAATTTTTTTGCCTTTTTATTGTTCCTTTTTTAAATATACATGACATTATCATATACCATGACACAATTATAAAAGCACTGCTTTTTCAAATTCGTTCCTAGTATTTCCCCTTCCCTTGACTTCCTCCCACCCCCTGTTTTTAGTTATACATGACAACGGAATGTACAGTGATATAATTATAAACATGCAGAATAACTAGTTTTAGTTCATTCTCCTGTAATGCCCCTTTCCCTCCCTTTCTCCCACCTGTTCTTTCTAGATATACATGGTAGTAGAATAGTAAGTGATATAATTATAAAAGTATGGAGTATAAGTTACATTTTTTATCTTTCATTAATTTCAAATTTTATTGAGCTTCAAGAAAAATCAATATGTGATTTGCATGATAAAATCTGTCACTAGGAAAGCCCCCAAAGCAAAAAGAACAGTAGGTTGTAAAATATATCCAGAACTTCAAATTAATGTGTAAATAAGCAGAGTTCAATAAGGCATTGCTCAGGACTGGAGTAGTAGCTCAGCAGTTGCAGCAGTTGCCTGGCACGCACAGGAACATGGGTTCGAACCCCAGCATCAGGTACACAACAAAGTCTTGGAGCAATGAAATCCACATGAAAAACTAAATAAAACCGATTCTCTCTTAAAAAAAAAAAAGGAATTGCTCATGATAAACATTGAGAATAGTGTGAAAAATGCCATATAGATTAGATGCATCTGGATTAAGTTCTGGATATAGAATTGATAGAACTTGATGATTTAGTGGATATTTTGAATGAAAACAAGAATAATTTAGAGACTTCAGGCATTAAAAATTAGATAGACAATGGTAGAGAATGGTAGAGAAATACTGAAATATGGAAAAAAACATGAATCTAGCAATTTGAAGAGTGGAAAGAGAGACACAGAGATGCCATGTAAAAGTCAGTTGATTTTTTTTTTAAGAGAGACACAGAAAGAATCACTTTTATTTATTTTTTTTCCTCCAGTCTTTGTTTCTTGGACACTCAAATATGTATGTGATACTGGGTTTTGAATCCAGGTCCTCCTGCATGCCAGGCAAGTACTCCAACCACTAAGCCACCATAATAATCGCCCTGGTCGGGTGATTATTATTATTTTTTTTATGAAAATAGAGATACAATTAAGGGGGAAACATTATCAAACCATCAATAGTCAATGTATATATACTTAGTTATCTGGTGCTAATGCCAAATCATGGATGCCCAGCTTTGGTTTCCCCTGTTGCTGTTCCCCCAGAAGAACTCCTGCATTAAATGGGTATCTCATGGAAGAATGACATCTGCTTCTGAGATGGTTCCCCCATATTCCCACTCTCCAGTCTCCTAGGAGTTCTTCCTACCCTCTCTCCCCTCCCCATCCCCCACCTACGCCTCCTAGTAACCTAGGGAGCCTTCCCCCTGTAGCATTGAGAATCATACAATTTGAAGTTATTGTTAGCTTAGCCGCCTAACATATTGAAAAATATGGAATGCTTCACGAATTTGGTTGTCATCCTTGCACAGGGGCCATGTTAATCTTCTCTGTAACGTTCCAATTTTACTATATGTGCTGCCGAAGCGAGCACTCAGATGATTATTAATGAAAGAAAAAAAAACATATTTGGTCAATCAGTTCACAATCCCAAATAAAATGGTAAAGATAACTAGAAATCATCAATCACTTAAAGACAAATCTGGAAAATAGGTTTACTCATAGAATAACAGAATAACATCCTTTGAATATGAAACTAGGACCTATAAGATCATTTTCATTTGTAGATTACACAGCTTGTGCATACCAGGTTGTTGGAGATCTGCTCCTACTACATGCATCATATAAGTTGAGAACTACATCAATACTTTTTTCCACCAGCATCTTAGGACCTAGTAGGTGATCAATAAATGTTTCTAAATGTTTATCAACCAAATAGTTAACAAACATGTGCAGAGGCAGGTGAATTCAACGTGACAGTTAAAAAAGCAAAAAACTTGAAAAATAAAGTAACTACTTCAATTTCAGACTATTTTTATCTAAGTACCTTATAATACACAAAAATATCTAATTCTTTCTTATCATATGATAGGTTGTCAGAATCAACTTTGTTCTATCCATTTTTCATTCCTACCCCATACTTTATTCTTTTCAAATACCTACAAAACATATTCAAAGGCAGCTGTCAGGTACTTTTGTCTGAATACAAAAAATGAAATTGAATACAAGAAAGGGAATATATTACCTTAGAATTTTAAGCCATAAAACTTTTTCAGAATTATGGTAATTGAAATACTTGCACAGGTTTAACAATGCAGAATAAGAAATAGAACAGCTTTTATCTCTTTAAGCTTATTATCATAGTGATTGAAACGAATGTGCAAAAACACTTGTCTGTATAGTTACACACCATATCGAAGACTAAGTGATTAAAAAGAAAGGTTATTTCTTTCAAAATGATATGTAAATTATTACTTTGCATTTACACCAACAGAGCTACTTTTTAAAAAGCACACTTTCAAACCTATAGATAAAAATCAATACCAAAAACTCAACAGAGAATTAAAAATAAAGATTAAACAGAACACATCAATCACAATGCTAGAATGTTTATTAGGGGCAAGTATAAAATGGCAGCTATACTTGTTCTCTGTAATTTGAAAAATGTCATTTGTTATCCAGAAAGTAAATGAAATTTGAATTAATTGTACATCAAAACAAAGGCTATTAATGCACACCTAATAATTACATCTAAAACTGACCAGTTTATCTCAATCAAATATCTGTGACAAATTGGAACCTATTAACTAGTTAATAGAATGGGCAGCATCAGTTACAGATTTTTTCTGTAAGCTCTGAAATTCACAGCATGGTGCTGACCTAACAAAAACATTTTTTATGAAGCAGTGCATTTCAGAGCTTATAGATCACTTAAGAGAAGCTGATGTCAAAGGCAAGATCTCTGAGTAAGGATAAAATTCTTATAGTACTGAAAATTTGAATGTTAACATCACTACTTCAATATGGTAATTCAAAGTATAGGAAAAATAAAATCTGTAATTGATCACAGCATATTACTAGAGGACAAAGAAGTTTATTACCTATATTTGGTGAGTAATGCCCTCTATTTCTCTCTGAATGTGTAATTAGTTATATGCATAGTGGATACAATCAAGGATCAAATGCAATCAAATGTAAATGCCATAAAGCTTATAATTTCTGTTCATATAACTATTTCAAAAATAATCACATTAGTTGAAATAAGATCTGAAGCTCTGAGGTTGTTCAGTACAATTCTTATTGTTTATGTTACAATCAAATATCAGAATCATGGCTGAAATGTCAACCTTGTATTTATTTGCTAATTGTAATTAATTTTCTACTGAAATGAAAACAGCTAATAAATGAAGTGCTTTACTAATGTGACAGTTAATTGAATTTTAATGTATACTCCTTTTCTTTGTTCTGTCTCTGTGAAAATTACTCCTATATTATATATATATGAGAAACATTTAAACATATATATGTTATATATATGGAACATACATAAACATATATATGTTATATATATGGAACATATGTAAATATATATGGTCTCTGTGTGTGTGTGTGTGTGTGTGTGTGTGTATGAAACATATGTAAAGTTATATTAGGCTTAGCTCCATTTTATTTGCCATATTTTTTTCAAAAAACATTTCTTCAATGTTCTTGAGTACACTGTTCCACACCTATGTTTGCCAAACTTGGCATGGACCAACCATTTTCAATTACAATGGAATACTAGGATGACTGTTCTTCTGAACTACATTTTAGGCCCCTTGGGATACTCACCACAGGTCAAGTCAATGAAAACCAATTCTTACATGCAGAAAGGAAAGAATGCAGCAAGGAGAGCAAAATAGGAAAGGTTGATCATCAATATAAAATGAACTATATTCCAAATTACTGCAATACCATTGTACAGTAACGATTTCATTATCCATGGATAATGCAATTTATCTACAGAGAGACATCAGAGATAATTTGATTTCAACATAGTTCATGAATTTTTAGTTCCTCAAAGTTCCTGTAAGCCACTACAACCACTTCTGAATATGGAAGTGCTAGGATGATAAAGCCAGGCTCACACAGGTAAAGTCTTTGTTCTGAGAAATGCTTATCCATCAATTTCTCAAAACTGATTTTATCTTTCTTTAATTTTCCCTGCCACTTATCTTTATTGTACATTTATTCAGTGTAAGTTTCACTGCATTAACTTCCATTTCTCCCTGCATCTGGTGTGTTCTCTTCTTTAAGAAAATATATTTTTTATTCTTTGTTTTAATACTAAGGATCAAACCCATGGGTGTTTTCTCCACTGAGCTACATCCTCAATCCTTTTTAACTTTGAGTCAGTGTCCCCAAGTTTTTGTAGGACTTTACTAAGTGGCAGAAGCTGACCTCAAACTTGCAATCCTTCTGCCCTAGACTCCTGAGTCTCTGGGATTACAGGTGTGCACCACCACACTTAGCCCTATATTTATTCTTTACAGAAACAATACCAGTCTAATATTCAGTTAGCATTTATTTGAGTCAAATAGTTAATTTTTCTAGACTAGTCAAACAAACATTACCAATTTAAAAATGCATATTATAATTGAATATTTATTACCTTCTAGTTCTTATGAATGGCATGGATCAATAAAGTTTCAAACAAATACTGAGAATAATAAACACACCTATTAATTAAAATCAGGTAAAACCATGTCCTCAACGCACACATTTACTTAGCCTATTTTAAAGAATTATTAATAATAGCCCATAAATACATGAAAAAAATTAAAGTTTCTGAAAAATGGCTGTTATCACAATTCATTATAATACGGATATATTATATTATGGACTACAAAATATAAATATGACAAAGTTTAATACTATTTAATGATTTTTTTTAAACTAGGTCACTTTAGGTAAAGGGAAATTTTCCTAATTTTACATAAGGTATTGCTAAACCTATGCTGAACCTCAGGCTTAATAAATATCTTTGTGAAGTACTTTTTGAAGCTGAGAAAAAGACATGTGTTTTCACTAACACCACTACTGTTTATTATAGTAATGGGATTCAGGTAAACATTTTATGGAAAAAATGATAGATTCAAATAATGAAATGAAAGACAGGAAACTTATGATTTGTAAATTACCAGACCATCTAATTATTAAATGATTCAATCAATACTAGGTTTAAAACATAAGAGACCTATAATACATATTTTATCTTCAAACATGGATAAAACAATTGACATTTAAAGGTTATAAACAATAAAATATAATATCAAAAAAATCTATCAAGAAAGTGCTGCTGACAAAATTATCTCCTGAGATATCTGAGAGGTTGAAATTACATCTCAATCCTTTATCCTAGACAGTATTTATATTTTTTATCCTATAAGAAATTAATAAAGAGTTGAAGGTATAGCCTAAAAATCAGGGTCGTATACATGTTTTGAATAAATATGAGAGGAGAACAAGTATATTAATCATCAGAATAGAAGGAGCCTGAAAATCCTATATATTTATACACTGTAGATTTGACTAGGGATTTGGTATGTTCCCAACCTCCAGGATATTTATATTTCATATCAGATTGCAACGAACTAAATGGCATAGAATGGAATAGGCTTATCAACATCTCCGTACTTAGATATTGGATCCAAGGAGAAATGCAAGATAAGGAAATGAAAACTTATACTTTGGGAAATATGTACTACAGATTAACAACAAGAAAAGTCAAAATAAATATCAAATCAATGTTGAGAAATTGATATATAAGTATGTTCAGATAAAAGCTTCCAATTTTGTATTTAATGTTACAGGGTCTCCAGATACAGAGGCATGAATAATCCTGTTCTTTTTAAATATTCCACTTTTCCATTTCTCACAAGTTTCTTCTATATTCAGCATCTGCCACTAGCAAACTGTGTGCATATTTAAATTATGTTCTTCATTTGACATTGGAAAGGAAACATGGATCAACACTGATTTAAAGATAGCTTTTGGAGAACCATTCTTTTATTTCATATACTGTCAAGCTACACAACAATTTCTCCAGCAGTGATCCTCAAATACCATGATATTTTTACCTTCAACACTGAACAGTAAAATACTAATATAGTAACATATAAATCACAAGAATTATTTTTGTTGGTAATATAAATATTCCTTTTATTGATCAACTCTTTAATTGTGCTTAAAGCCTAATTCTGAACCTTTTGAATAAATAGAAATAATAATTTTAAAAACTGAATTGAAAATAATGAGGTGGTAGAAATTAATCTTACTCTATCAGCAATCATTTTAAATAGCAATGGACTATGGCCTATGCCTATAGTTTCCACTACTCAGAAAACAGTGTCAGGATGATTGTTTACCCCAGGACTCTGAGGCTAGCTTTGGTAGCAGAACATGACACTGTCTCAAAAAAGAAAAAGAAAATCAATAGATTAAATATATCCACCAAAAGGCAGAGTCTGTCCTATAAGATAAAAACAAAAAAAAATCCTTGACTGGGGATGTGGATCAGTGGTAAAGCATTTGCTTGGCATGTGTGACTCCCCGGGTTCAATCACTAGTACTTCAAAAAACAAAGAAGCAACAACAACAACAACAAAAAAATCCTACTATATGTTTCTTAGATGTCACTGAATTTAATATAATGACACACAGATATTAAAACTACAGCTAGGTAAGAGAATCATAGCTTTCCTACTGAGATCAGAAAAATGCAAAGTTGTCCCCTTTCACCTCTAATTCCACACATTGTATTAGAAATATATATATGTATATTAGTATATATATATATATATATACACACACATATGCATTATATATGTATTAGTATATATAAAGCTTCTTTTATTAATATACATCAAAGAAGCTATATATATATAAGTAAAAGAAGCTCTCTCTCTCTATATATATATGTACATATATATATTTACATCATAATATATGAGTGACCAAATTCACCTAAAAATAACATATGTGGGTGACCCAATTGACTTAACAGTCAACTTCTCAGCAGAAAACTTACAGGTCAGGAATGAGTGGCATGAAATTTTCACAGAAATAAAGGAAAACCATTCAACCAAAAATATTGCATCTATCAATGCAACTCTTTAGAAATGAAGAAGGTATAAAGACTTCCAAGAAAATCAAAAGCTAAGAGGATATACATTCTCTAGATAAGTTCCACAAGAAATACTAAAGTAATTTCTTCAAATTGAAAGAAATAGGTTATAATGAGTGAGAAGAAAACAGAAAAACATAAAATTTTGTGGTAAGAGTAATTATACAAGCATATTTGGAATGCTCTAATAGTCTAAGTGTAATATAAAAATTCACATCTTTAGTGTGAAGAATAAAATAACAATTTCAAATAATAATAGATACAATAGAATATCAAGCAATAGGAAATTCAGCAAGATATAAAATGGGATATTAAAGATTCAAATTTTGATAGGGAGAATTGGAGTACAATTGGAGAGTTTTCTTATGAGTACACTTTATTATAATTCTTTTGTTCCTTCACTTATAATAATGTTAAGCTGTTCTCATTTTAAAATATTTTGCTATAATCAAAAGATGCTGTTTTGTAAATCTCATGATAAACAGAAAGCAGAAGTCTATAACAGATAAACCAAAATCAACGAACAAGGAGTCAAAAAGCAAGAGAGCAATTTCTTAACTACTGAAGAGTAATATGAGAGAGGGAGAATACAATAATCTATAATCACATTACATAATGGCTATAGTAAGACCCTTACCTATCAATTATTATCTTGGATATAAATGGATTAAATTTTTGAACTAAAAGACATAGAGTGACTGAATGGATAAAAATCAAAGTCCCAATTACATGTTGCTTATAACAAACTGACTTTAACCCTACAGACACAGAGTAAAGGTGGAATGATGGAATAAGATATTCAATGCAAACAGAAGCCAAAGGAATGCAAGAGCAGCTCTACTAATATCCGATAAAATTTACTTTATTCCTTAACGGCATATTATATTTTTATATTGTTAAGAGCTTTGCTGTTATACATTCATACATGCACATATTACGACAATATAATTTGGTCCCATTCCTTCTCATGTACTCCTCTCCCCCCATCTCTTATCACCACTGATCTCCCCTTGATTACAAATATATATACATATAAATTTAAATATATATATATAAATACTTTTTTGTATTTTCGAGTTTTAAATACATATATACTATTCAGCATCAGAAGGGGGGAAAGTATACCATGCGATATTTGTATCTCCCCATTCCCTCCCTATCCTCCCTCCCTTCATATTTAGACTTCCCCAAAATAGATATTTATACCAAATTTGATGAGTCAATTATATAAGCTTGACTTTCTCTCACCTCTTTTGTTTTACTGTAGCTTTTATATAAGAAAATGCATTCGACTTTTGAGTTTTAAAGTTTGGCTAATTTCACTCAGCATAAGTTTTTCCATTTCCATTTATTTTGAAGCAAAGACCACAATTTCATTCTTTTTAATTGCTGAGTAGAACTCCACTGCATACATATACCAGTTTCTTGATCCATTCATTCATTGATGGGTGTCTGGGTTTATTACATACTTTAGCTATTGTGAATTGTGTTGCTATAAACATTGGTATAGCTGTGTCGCTGTAGTAAACTGTTACCTTTTGGGAAAATACCCTGGAGTGGTATCACACAGTGGTTTAATCCCTAATCTTTTGAGGAGCCTCCATACTGCTTTCAAGAGTGGGTGTACTAATCTCCACCAACAATGTATGAGTTCCTTTCTCTCCACAACCTCTCCAGCATCTATTGTTGTATAAACAGCAACACAATACAAATTTTTCATCTTTGCCATTCTGACTTGTGTGAAGCAAAATTTTAATGTAGTTTTAATTTGCATTTCTCTGATTGCTGAAATTGTTGAAATTTTTTTTCATATATTTATTGACCTTCTGAATTTTTTCTGTTGAGAAGTTTCTGTTTAGTTCCTTAACTCATTAATTGATTAGGTTCTTTGTGTTTTTGGTATTAAGTTTTTGAGTTCTTTGTATATTCTGGATATTAGCCCCTGTCAGAGAATCAGTCTGCCATGATTTCTTCCATACTGTAGGCTCTCTTTTCATGCTCTTAACTAATTTCTTAGCTATATGGAAGCTTTTTAGTTTAATGACTTCCCACTTATTGATTAATGGTATTAATTCTTATGCTACAGGAGCCCTGTTAAGTAAGTCAGTACCAACTCCTGTGTGGTTGAGTGTTGATCCTATTTCTCTTCTAACAATAGTGAGGTATCTAGTTTAATTTCTAAGTCCTTGATGCATTTTGATTTTATTTTTATGCAGGTCAGAGATAAGGATCTAGTTTCGTTTTTCTGCATGTGACTGTCCAGTTTTTCCACAACCATTTGCTAAAAAGGCTATCTTTCTTCCAAGATATATTTCAAAAGCATAAGAACAGATAAGGAAGGACATTATATAATGATAAAGGGTTCAATTCAGCATGAGGAAATGGCAGTTACAAATACATATTAACCCAGTAACAGAGTACACAATTACACAAACTCATTATTGATAGATTTATATGGAGAGATAGACTCCAATACAATAACCTTTGTGGAATTTAACAGTACTCTTTAAGCAGTGGACCAATCATCTCGACAGAAAATCAAGAATGAAACAGCACAGTTAAATTGCAACCTCGACTAAGTGAACCTAAAAGATACATACAGAATTTTTCATCCAATACCTCACAAATACGTGTTTTTTTTCCTCATTGGCACATGGAATATTCTCCAGGATAGATCATAAGATAGATAACCAAAAAAGTCTCAAAATTTTTTTCAAAATCTGAAATCATATTGAATATGTTTTTTTAACCACAATGCAATAATGTTAGAAATCAAAAACAAGAAAAACTTTGGAAACTATATAAATAAATGAAAATTAAGTGATAATTTTGATAAAGTAATTGACCAAGGAAGTAATCAACAAGAAAATTTTTAAATTCTTGAAAGAACTAAAAACAGAAACTCAGCACACAGAATCTGTGGGATACAGCAATGGTATTATTAAGAGGGAAGTTTATAGCAATTCAATCAATAAAGGAAAAAAGTACAAAGATTTCAGATAAACAATCTAACACTGTGTCTCAAGAAACTAAGAAAACAAAAACAAATTAAAAATCAAAATTAGTAAAATAAAAGAAATATTGAAGATCTGAGAAAAACATACTGAAAGATACTAAAATAAAACAAAACCACCAAGACAACAAACACAACAAACAAGAAAGAACTTCTTCTCCCTTGAAAACATGATCACAATAGACAAACTTTTGGCATAACTAAGGAGAGAAATCCTCCAATAAATAAAAACTCAGATGAAAAAGGAAACATTATAGGTGATGCCAAAAGAATATAAAAGATCATTTGACATTATTATGAACTACATACCAAAAATTTGATAATACAGGAAAAAATGGACAAATTTCTAGACAAATGCACATTAGCAGTACTTAATCTTGAAGAAACAACCTGAACAGACAGATAACAGGAAATTATATTTAATCAATAAAAAAAAATTTGTCATTAAATAAGTGGCCTGGACAAGATGGCTTCACTGCTGAATTCTATTAAACATTTAAAGTACTAACATCAAATTCTCCTTAAGTCCTTCCAGAAGGAGGAGGGGGAAGAAAAGAGAAGGAGAAGGGATTCTTCAAAATGCATTCTATGAAGTCAGCCTTACCTTAAGACAAAAACCAGAAAAAGATACACTATAAAAGTGAAACAAATGGCCATCATTTTCGATGAGCATTGATGTAAAAATATTCAGCAACATACTAGCAAACTAAATTTTATAGCATGTTAACAAAATTATTCACCATGATAAGTGTGATTTGTTCCAGGAATGCAAAGGTTGCTCAAAATATGAAAAGTAAATAAATGTGAAACACCACATCAACATAATTAAGAAAAAATGTCGTTTCAACTGATACAGAAAGAAATTTTGAAAAAAAATTAAAATCATAGCATGATAAAGACATTGAATGGTTAGGTAAATAAGGAATGTACCTCAACATAATGAACGGCATTTTAATAAACCAACATCTGATGTTACATTGAAAGTGAGAAGCTGAAAGCTTTGATTCTAGTATCTATACAAAGATAAGCATTGTCTACTTTCACTACTTTTACTCAACACAGTGCAGGAAATCCTAGCAAGAGATAGTAAGCAAGAGAAAGAAACAAAGACATTCAAAATAAGTTAAATTTGTCACTGTTTGTAGATCAGATTAATTTGTATACAGAAAATCCCCAAAATACACAGAAACCACTACAACTAATAAATGAATTCAGCAAAGTTGCAAGATACAAAATATATATGCAAAATCAGTATGCGTCTATACACCATTAGAAAATTATTTGAAAAAAATTAAGAAAGCAATTTCATTTGCAAAAGCTGTAAAATGCAGATAACTACAAATAATTTCAATCACAGTGGTTAAATATCTCTAAAATAAAAATAATAAAACATTAATGAAATAAATTGAAGGGGACCTAAAGGTATGGAGTAACATCCCACGCTCATGGATTAGAAGATTCAACATTGTTGAAATGTACATATTACCCAAAACAATTTAGACTCAATGCAATTCCTACCAAAATATCAATAATATTGTACAAGAAAAAAATCGTAAAGTTCATATTGAAACACGATCTCAAATATCCAGTCATTTTGAGTAAAAATAATAAGGAAGGAGAGTTATTGTTAAACCAAAACATCTATTGCCAAATGATTTTTCACTAAGATTCTAAGACCTTATTGTGGAGAAAGGACAGTGCTTTCAATGAATGGTGTTGGAAAAAATCAATTTCACATGCAGAAGAATGAAGTCAGGCCCCTATTTCTCATCAGTTACAAAAATAAACTCAAAAATAAATTAATTACTTAATCACCAATAATGCTACTAGAAGAAAACATAGTGAAAATGATTCAGGGCATTGGAATGAAAAACAAAAAAACAAAAAACAGGATTATATAAACCTGAAAAGCTCCTGTAAGGCAAAGGAAATGCTCCACTGATGTGGAGTTCATAATGAAGCAAATTGATTACCATGAGTGATTCCATTAAAAATGGCTTCATTTTGTAGTTATTAATATTTTTCTAAAGATGGATATTTTAGGGACAAAAAGTATAGGAAAGTTCAAAATGACATATGCTGAACACAGCAAATGATTAACAGTTCTGCAAACAATGACATCCAGAAGCAGGGAATTAACAGAAGAAAACAATCTTTCATTTTTAAAGTTTAAAAGTTCCTGTTTGCTGGCACTAAGCTCTGATAATTATCATAATAAAAGGACTAGGAGTCTGGCTACTGGGGCTCTGCCACTCATGGTTTAAACAACTCCATAAGTTAGTCTTCCTTTATTTCATTGTGTCTCAACATTGCTCTGAGTCTGACTGCTCTGTGCTGTGCTGGGCTCCCTCATATTTTAAATGACTTCATGACTCCGGTCTCCTTTATTTTCTTTTTTTGTTTGTTTGCTTTTTTTGTTTTGTTTTGTTGTTTTTATTAGATGTATACAGAGATACAATTGAGGAGGAAACATTATCAAACCATCAATAACTAATGTATATGTACTTAGTTATCCAGGGGTAATGCCAAATCATGGATGCCCAGCTTGCATTGCAGCATTTCATGCTATTGCTCCTGCACACAAAGGGCAGAGACAACTTACGGACTGTGAGAAAATATTTGCAATGTACATGTCTGATGGAGGTTGATGTGGAGAATACACAAAATACTCCAAAATTTCAATAATGAATGTATGGAATGATATGTATGGAAAGGTTCAATATTGCCAAGATGCTATCTAGTTTCAACTGAATCTGTGGATAATTTTACACTACTGGGACAGTAAGGTGTTGGTCAAAGAACAGATGAATAGATGAGTGGGATAAAATAGAAAGACCAGAAGGAGTCTCATTGTTTTAGTCAGCTTTTTCACTGCTGTGATCAAGAGACCTAACAAGAATAATTTTAGAGGAGGAAAAGCTTATTTTTGTCCCTGAACAGCTGACTCCTTTCCTCAAGGTTCGAAGAGAGGCAGACATCATGGCAGAAGAATGTGGCAGAGTATAGCAGGTCAGGGTATGACCAGTAAGAAGTAGAGAGAGCTCTCAGCACCAAGAACATGACATAAAATGGCACAGCCTCAGGGACTCACTTCTTCCAGCCACACCCTACCTGTCTACAATTCCCACCAAGTATTTAATTCCTAGCAGGTGATTAATGCACTGATTAGTTAATACCCCTTATATCCTAATCGTCTAATCTCTAAACTTTTTATAGTATTATCTTACAAATGAGCTTTGGGGGACACCTAACATAAACCATAACACTAACATAAATGTATTCAACTGATCTTTGACAAAAGCAACCAAGCACATCCAGAACACATATTACTCAGTGCTAAAAAGAAATGAGATATCAAAGCAGGAAAATAAAAGGATGAAGCTTACATGTGCATCACTAAGCTAACAGAGTCAATCAGAATAGTCCACACACACGAGGGTTTCACTTCTGTGCTTTTGTAGGAAAATCAAAACCATGGTGACCATAAAGAAGATCAAGATTTGTCAGGTTTTAGTAGAAAAGGAATGATAGGCACAGGAAAGGTAACTTTTAGGGTAGTGAGACTGCTTTGTGTGAAAGTATAGTGCTGGACACTTGTCACCATAAATTTGTACAAACACACAGAATGCTTGTTTAGAGCAAGAGTGAATTCTAATGCAAAATATGCAGTCCAGGTGATGATGACACATTTAAGCTTGTCAACTGTTGCAAAGGTACTACTTTGGTGGGGGTTGTTGCTAATGAAGAAGGATATGCATAAATGGGGCGAGGGTTACATAGTAATTTTCTATTCAATTTGCTCAATGTTCCTACAAATCTAAAACTGCTCTAAAAGTAACTGTTGGAAAATGCTAACCAAGTTCAAGGAAATTGTCTTTATATTCAATTACCGAGAGAACTATTTATAGTTTTTGTAATTACCAACGTTAAAGTTGAAGAATAGAAAAATTTCTTCATTCAGAAATTCTGAATCCTAACTTTATCAAACTAAGATCTTTACAAGTTTGTACAGTTCATGGTCATCATATTCTTAGTTATATTAGTAGTAATAGTTACTATTTATTAATCTCTATGACCTAGGGCAATGCTAGTAATTTCTATTACATATTTTAAATACATGGGTACATAGGACAGACATGCAAAGAGAAAGTCACATTATGATAATCTGATAACAATATGCAATGTTTGATCGTAGGATAATTTATTCTTGTGTTTGCTTTTGAGTAGCTCAATGTGCCATATGGTTTTCCATAGGCTTGGCCAGAGAATGTAGTGTTTTGTGTTGGCATGATACATTTGTCAAGAAATATAGACATTATAGTAATAGGTGCTATATTAATAGATAGTTGAGGAAAAATGTGTCATAAGAAAATTATTTCTACAGTATATGTTCAATATTCAATCAAGCATTTCATTATCATCAGCTGAATAAATCTATTTTTTTCAGTTTGCATTCTATGCTTTATACAGCAACATGCATTTGTAGGCTTGGGATGAACAAATTGGTTTATAAGAGCTAACATTGAGTATATTAAAATATATAATTTTGAAAACAAGAAACTAAGTGAACTGAACCAACTGAGTGATTTAGAATCATGGATTCCATTTTGAATGGCTCATTTTAAGAAAAATGTATTGAGGAGTTGTGTTGTACAATCATAAATGCGTATGTAGTTATAACGTGATATGCCCCTGATCCTAATGCAGAATCCCCCCATATCACCCACACCCCAGTGTCTTGACTGTTCTATATTTCCCACCGAAACAGATATAAATATCTTCATATATATATATATGTATATATATACACACACACACATATATGCACACCTCTATATATATGATTGTGCATTTACCAGAATTAAATGATTGCATAAATATTATTTAGATTCATTATTAATCTACACTCATGTGTTTTCATGGGAGATCACAAAGTATTACTACCTGGGCTTCGTTCCTCTAGTCTATGAAGTAACATATTGCTTTTCTAAAAATAATTAATTCATTTATTTTCAGTAACTAGTAAAATATTTGTTTATATATTTATTTATGACCACTATATATTTATGGTATACAATATGATGCTTTAATATATGTATACACCATAGAATGATTAAATGAAGCATTTAAAATGCATTACCTCATATATTTAAATATTTTTGTAGTGAAAACACTTAAAATCAACTTAGAAATTTTCATATATACAATATGTATATTGTTATTAACTGTAGTCACCATGATGTATTATAGAGCATTTGAGCATCTTCCTCCTATATGTTATTTTGTATCCTTTGCTTAATATATTCCCAACCCCTTCTCACCCCCAACATCTGGTAATCACCATTTTCCTTTCTGTTTCTGTGAATTTAACCTTCTCATTGCACCTATTAGTAAGATCATGTGGTGTTGTCCTTCTGGGTCTGGCTTATTTCACTTAACACAATGTCCTCTAGGTTCATCCATGTTGTAGCAAAGTCTTTTTAAAGCCTTGATGATGTTCTATGGTGCATAAAGAAGACATGGTATATATCACACTTTAAGTTTAAAGGGAAGCAAAGCAGATTAGCACAGCTATTGTTTTCTTTCTACCTAAAGCAAGCTAATTCAATCTCTCTGGAAATTATATTGGCTTATTTTTTATGTTTTTACTTCAAAAGAGAAAAACTTTTCTTAATGTCACAAAGGAAATAGAAAAATTACAACAGTTGCACTGAAGAATCAGAGCATAATCATCTTCAGACACCTGTCAGAATGGAACAAAGTTCCAGGTGCAAAATCCTAAGGAATTATTTATTACCAACTCTGAAATCACAGGCTTACGTATGGAAATCATGTTTTTATTTCCTGGCCCTTGATAGAAATTAGTTTAATAAAGCATAAAATGAATAATATACATTGATTGATATTTATCATTTAATGATATGAATTCCTCCATCTGTTGTGATAAAAACATAAAAAAAAGGTACAGCTCAAAGTTGGGGAATCAGCTTTAATTTTTATATATCCTCCCATAACATTTTATTAATATATATATTCTATAAAGCATTGTCCATATCAGGTATTCAAAAAAGTTTCTTATTAATTCTGGTGATTTTATATATCATGTCTGTCTTGCATTTGTCATGCAGCAAATTTAAATACTTGGCTTTGTCTATTTATTTACTCATAAATAGCTTATTGAGGTCTTTATTCATAAGTTTTACTCCACTAGCATATTTTTAGGCTGTGTACTCTGATTGCGAAGTATTGGTCATTTCCTGTTACTGCATCTGTTTGTCCACTGTTGATGACTTCCAAATTTTCTTAAGATAATCTCAGTTTATAGATAATGGTTGCCATTTACCAGGAGAATGTTCTTGGGCATGTTATTTTCTGAGTTTTATTTACAACATGCCAACAATAACACCACCACATGAGATTATGAATTTAAGTGTCTAAGATGGATCTGATACACTGAAGATGCTCATAATCCAATAACTGCTATCAATATATTTGGTAGTATTGTATAAATAGGATTTGGCATTCAAACACTCACTATTAAAATATAAAGAACTGCAAAAGGGGCTGCAGCAGTGGCTCAGCAGTTACGGTGCTTGCCTGGCATGTGCGAGTACGCGAGTTTGAACCCCAGCACCACGTACACAACGAAGTGTCCAAAGAATAAAAGTTATATGAAAAACTAAATAAAATTCCCTTTCTCTCTCTCATTGTCCCCTCTTTAACAAATAAAAACAAAAACAAAAAGAACAGCAAAAATATTTTTGTTACAAAAACCATTAATGTTGTAATGTAAAGACACTTTCAATTTATATTTAAAATATTTCTTCTGGGATATTATCATAGATTTGTAAATTATTACTAAAATAATTGTTAGAAGTTATTTGGACAATGTACAAAAATAGAAAAGTAAGCTTAAAATTATCATATGCACAAACATATGAACTAAAGTAGGCTCTATGAGTTAGTTCAAAAGTGACGAAACATAATAATGCTCAGATGATTACTGGCTGTAGGAGTCAATTTCATTTCTGAGGGAGGAGTCCAACAATATTTAATGATTTTAACATATCTAGCAATATACCAAGACCTTTGACTTTAATTGCTTTGATCAAATTTTATTACTCAAAAATTTTTTATTACTCAGACAATTCTTTCATATTGTCCCTACTATTTCTTAATGAATTATAAATTCTTCTGCAGAAATATATCTTCTATGTTATACCAAGCTCTACTAGAATGGTTAATGTGATTTTTTTATAATGTTCAAAATGTGTGAGGTGGTGAAATTCTTTTTAGACAACATAAATCCCAGGGCACTTTTAATAAGACCCTAAATGAAATGCTAACATATGTTCTGGAGAAAAGTTCCTTTTAAGAAAATGCAAAATAAATGCTATGTTTTCTCATGTTATTTTGATTATAGATAAGATTTACTTTGGTGAAATCACCAAGGAAACTATTTTCCAGTTCCATATAATTCCTCAATGTTAGTAATGCTAGAGTACTAGGTTTCTAAGTTCCTGCCATTATTTTACATTAATACATTTTATACTAAACACAACTGTTCTTTCAATGTTTCTTGCACAGTCACAATTTAGAAAATAGGGAGTACAGAGCTCAAATCTTTTCACTTCAATGCCGCTAACCAGGTGTCTATTTTCCTAAGACTTAATACATTCACCCAAGAGCACAACTGTGTATCCTTACAAAAGGATTTTTAAGATTGTATTAATGTATAAATTCTGGAAGTAATATAGCAAGATGATGGAAAACAAATATATTTTAATGCATAGGACACTGTTGGTTAGCTCAATTTAAAAAAATGTCATTGATATTCTCAAAGAGCACAGATGAGATTATTTTCTTCATGGCAATGTTGAATACTTCTTAACTACAGTCCAAGGGTCTGTTTTCAATTCCATCATTTGAAATAGGCACATTTTCTTCATATTTCCTCAATTTTGCAATAATTTAGAATAGAATTATATATTTTTCCAGATCCCAACTCAAGAATCAATTTTAAAAAGGCTAAGGACTTCCTACCACCCATAAAACCACTATTATGACATAAAATATTTTCTTGGATATAAAATATCTTAAGATAACAGCAAAAGTATCACTGGACACCTGTTTGAAATGCAAAAATTTAAATAAAAGGTGACAATAACAAATGCTGCAAAGGATCTAGAGAAATTCATATATTGCTGAGTGAGGAATGTTAAATGGTACAAAAATTTTGGGGAAGACTTAAAAATATACGTGCCATACAACTCAGTAATTGCACTCTAGGCATTTATTGATAAAAACAAAAACTTATGTCCACATAAAGTATGTTTATGCTATTCATAGCAATTTCATTTACAATAGCTCTGAACTGGGAACAACCAATATATCCTACATATGTGAATGATTTACCTTGTACACCCACACCAGAGTGTACAGAAAGCTAGATCTCAAGAACACTATGCTGAATGAAAAAAATCAATCTTAAAATTCTTATACAAAATTTCATTTACAAAACATTTTTAAATAGCAATTAGAGATGGGGGATGAGTCTATGTGACTGTAAAAATAATGTTAGGGAGATCTTTCTGGTGGTATCTTCTATTGACTGCAGTATTTACACAAATCTATCCGTGGGGTAAAATGACATGGAACTGTACACACTTTATATCTTTGTCACTGTCTTGTTTTAATGTCACACTAGATTTAAGGAAAATGAAACCAATTGAGGGAACCAATCGAAAGGCACATAGGACCTTTCTGTACTCTTTGTAAAACTTTCTACGAATCTATTAACAGTTGAAGACAAAAAACTTCAAAAAACTAATTGTAGTTAAAATGTGTGCAGCTGGATGCTGTTGGGGACACCTGTAATCTCAGTGACTCAGGAGGTTGAGGCAGAGGGACTGCAAGTTTGAGACCATCCTCAGCAACTTAGCAAGATGCACTCTCAAAATTTATGAAAGGATAGAAGCTGGGGAGTAGCTCAGTAGTAAAGAACCCTAGATTTCCAGGTCCAATTCTGAGGATCAGAAGAGGGGAAAGTTCTTGTGTAGTGAAAGACCATTTGGAGATGAAACAATTTTGCTAAGATTTATGCTACAGCCAATCTATATATAAATTTACTTTATTTAATAAAATGTTATTCTAATTAATGCTAAATACACTATAAGCTCTATTAACCAGAACAAATAATAATCATGCTTTTAAATGCAGAAATATTATTTCAATATACTCTTCACAATAACTATATGCTTTTTTGTAGCAATTATCAATTCTCATATACTTCCAGCAATACTCTCTCTGTTTACGTACATGTAAGTACTAATTTCCTGCCTTGTAAAAGATTAAAATGAATTTAGACTAGCTAAAAAATTTGCAAAGGTCATTCTATGATTCCCTGGAGGGGGAGGAGAATTTGTTTCATCTGTTTTTTATTTTTCTTATATTTATTTCTGTATGCATTTCTGGAGATCAAACCTGGGACCTCAAGCATGACAGGCAAGCTCTCTATCACTGAGCCATCTCTCCAGCCCCAGCCATTCTGTTTTTAACAGGTAATGCTAGAAGTGAAATGCAAAACTATATTATTCCATAGTTCTAGTATCTGATCATTTTGTGTTATACCAACATTTGGTGGTGAAGGTTTTAATTCTTAAAAATAATTCTAAATACTCGTAGGCATAACTGTACATTTTTGACATTTTAAAAATTAGTCTGCATGAAAGACAAATGTGACTCTTTCATATTAATATTATAATTTAGACTGCAGCCTACTTTCCTAAGTCAATCACATTATTTCAGTTCTTTAAGCTTTTCCTGATATCTTTATTTCTACTTGTAAAATCACTTTCCTATTTGTCTGACAAGCTTCTTTTCATCCTCAGCCTTATTTATCTGTGTTATATCTATAGTAGGTGCACATTTTCAGTGTTGCTCAAATTATGCTATAATTCATTTCTTACATATCCCTCTCTATAGTTAGGTGGTGAAACCCTTCAGGGGTGGAATTACTTCCTATTCATATTTGTACAATGAGAAATCAGCACAAGGTATACATTTAGCAAGAGTTCTCCAAATGACCATTATTCACTGAGTCTACTACCATCAATGGCAGTATCTTTTTTTACTGTGTTTTATAGGTAATGTTACATGACACACATACTCTCAAGCTTTTACGTGCTTCCATGCTAGATCAGAAGATGCTCGTTTGGCTGAATTCATTATTATGCAATCTCATAATACCCTGATGCCATTTTTCTGCTTCTAGGTGAGATGTCATGATTTCAAAATTATTTTTCAAAATTGCAGCAACTATAATCTTGTCAATAAATTCATGTTGACAGCATAATTATTAAAAAGTACAGTAGAGCATGCCTTTTAAATATTTCATTTGCTTACACAAGGTAATAAATATAATTCCAAGACATTTCTTGATCAATCTTTAAGGAATATTTTCCCATGATCTTATTAATATATTTCTTTTGCTACACATTGCTTGCTGCAAGAATATAATGAACGTTTCCTAGTACATAGCTTAGAAATATTTAGTTCATATGTAATGTAATATATGAACATAATGTTCATATGTAAGAGATATTGAGGAGAAGTAAAAGAAGAATAATACAAAAATTTTCAAGCAATATATAATAACTGACAAAAATATGTCAAATCTCACAGGTTCCACATTATGTAAGAATCTTCACCATTTGTTAACACTATACACCAATTTATAAGAGTTTTCAAGTCAGTAAGTCAACTAAAATTTTGAAGAATAATTGTTTTTTAATTCATTAACTAGGGGCTTGCATGGTGGCCCAGCAGTTATGGAGCATTCCTGGCATGTGCAAGGAGTCGGGTTTGAACCCCAGTGCCATGTGCACAGCTAAATGTCAGATCAAAGAAAACCAGATGGAAGACGGAATAAGATTGAATTTCTCCCTGTTTAAAAAAAATCACTAAGTAGCTAGCTGGTCATATAAGTATGAAAATGATTATATGGCAGAAATTTTAAAATAATGAATTATTGGTACATATCACATGCTTAGCAATGTACTCATCTATTTCGCTATGATTGGCATATTAGGACTGATAGATAACATAGAGGCTATCTTTATTTATTTGTCATCTATTAATCTTTTTGACTGAACAAAAACAAAATAAACATTTTCTTGAATGTGGAAATCACAAATACCTAGGTAATTTCAGACCTATCTACTGATCAAGATACTCTTGGAAACACTCCAAGCATTAATGCTAATCATTATAGTTTCCTTATGAATTATACAATATTGCCAATTAACCGTATGGAAAGCAGTTGCTGTTTGCACAGTTATTAAAATGTGCACTTAACATGGCAATGTGTGCACTGAAAGCAACACAAACCTATTTGAAATAAACAACTTACTTAAAAAATGTTTTCATTAAACTAGATATGTGTTCTTATGATTTTAAGTTGAAGAGCTGATACATAATCATTCAAAGGTACATTAATAAATTAAAGCAGTTGATATTCATGAACTATAATTGGTCTCAATATTTGTAGTTTTATTATGCCCTAATGTAGCTTATATGATCTAAGAAAAAATAAAATTTTAATCCACATAGAACTGCTTTAATTTCTTTAGTTTTAAAATTTATATAATTTGGAAATCCTTTTCTTAACTTTGAAACATAAAATGACTATTTCTCTGTATATGCCAGTCACAGTGAAATAGGTAAACAGGTTGCCAAGCATGTAAGATGTATCAAAAATTCAGTATTTTCAAATTTCTATTTTGTAAACCTTTTTATATTTAAATATACCATCGTTTTAAACAGAGATTTTTAGAATGAGTTCCTATTAGAGAAGAAATATTCTGTAATGTGCTTATAGAAATATTCTGTAACGTGTTTATAGATCTACTTTACTTCCTAGACTTGTCATAATTTTTAATATTATACAGGGCTGTTTAAGAGATTATCTATGTTATTTTATGCTTTTTCTAAAAATCCATAAAAAAAGAATTCTGCCATGTAGATTCTGTGTAATGCCAGATGGTGTCTTCACAGTAATATGTTCTTAAATTGGATAATTACTTTAATAGCCTAGGAAAAGTAACACTGTTTTGATTGGCTGCACACAGTAAATGAAGCTTAAACTTTCCTGTAGGGTAAATACTATTACCATGGAGCAAATTTAAAACTGTTCTATGATCTCTATCAATGCTTCAGTTTCTTATTCTTAAAACATTTTTTGGAGGGAAGCATACTTTTTGCAGAATATTAAAAAAAAACCTGATGATCAATCTAGGAAAGATAAAGAATTTCACTTTTCTTCTGTGTACAGAGGCACTTATAGCACCAAAGCTATGGACATACACAACAAAAGTGATAATTGTCCATTTCAATACACATCAATGACACTGACCTCCAGAACATGTATTTCAGGATTTCCTCTGTCAACACCGAGTTTGCATTATTCTACCTACAAATTACTAGGTGGTGTTCAAATTATTTTCTATAGACATAGGCATGAAAGAGATTACATAAACATAGGATGCCTAGAACAACACTGGCACACCTGGATTTATTTTCATACAATTTATGCATATTATGCTTGAACATTTGACTTTCTTTCTTAGAAATATCACTTTGTCAGAGACCAAAGTAGTCATATTTCACCATTTCTAAAAATCTTCACTTAATCTCTTTTTTAACTTTCAGGTTGCCTCTCAACCTAATAAAATATATACATTTATGAGTATATAAATGAAAAGATTCCATTGTCAATTTACATGTAATGTGATGACATATTTTCAGGAGTTCCTGGGATGTACGGCAGCAAAAGAGAAGCTGATTTTTGTGAATTTACAGGATTCCTTTTCTCTCTCATCTCATTTTCTTTTAGTAAGAATTCTAGATTTGTCAAATTAGGACCTGGGCATCGAGTGTGAATGTAAAAAGTGAGTGAAATAAGGCACTGAGATGCCGTGAAAATATCTTGTTTAATTTATTTTGGGAAGGTGCTACAGGATACTGGTGAGAAGAAAAAAGCATAAATAACAATGGCAGAAAGGTATGAAAGAAAGTTGATATGGGTAAAGGTAAGAACAGTCAAAAAATTGCAAGGAAAGTGAGGAAAGTTGGAAATAAACAGAAAGATTTCAGGACACCTGCAGCACAAGAAACATCTTGAGAGAGAAGCACACCAAAACTTACTGCAGGCAGGTGGGGTGTGGCGGGCGAAGGTACGTCATTGGGGCTTCCTTTGGGGGTGTATATCTTGTTCTGGCTGAGAGAAATCTCTCTGCTTCTTAACGGTCATGTCCTGAGCTGCCGTCTTCCACCACACTCTTCTGCCATGGTGTGCTGCTGTACCTCAAGCACATCAGTGAAGAACTACCAATGTGAAAATATTCTGATCACCTATTATGCCACATCCAATCTATATCCAAAGTTGCTTTTGTAAACACAAAAATTTTTCAAGGCAAATATAACACTTACACACATATATTGAAGAATATGATATACTTGCCTTTTAGAAAGCATTACACATATAATTTATTTTTTCTGTCACTGTAAGGAGCAAAAAGACTCAGGGGCAAATGTGGACATATTTCTAGATAAGAGGAGAATACTTTGTTCTTGAAGCATCATAGAGACTTATCACTGTGACTATCTCCTAGTCTCCATTATCCAATACGAAGATACCCTTTAGCTTAATACATTCTACAGGTCCATGACAAACAGTCTTGCAGAAGCATTGGATTTAGAGACTTCACGCTGCCTGAATCTTGAGGTTTACAAAAACTTAACAGTGAGACTTTTGTGATTTTACAAATAATGGCTAATATTTCCTTAGCCTAATCACTCAGGCTATAGGGTATTTCTTTTTCAACTTTATATATACCATCCTTACATCAAAGAAGTATAAAGAGAAAGAGAGAAATATTTATTGACTCTAATTTTTTCCTGAGATTCAGCCTTCAAGTTTTAAATCTATTCAGTAGAAGAAGGCACAAAGGAAAGCAATCAATGTCACCTCTCCCAACTCTACGTCATTTAGAAAGTTTATCCCACCTAAGTTTATCTTCCTAATAAAGGAATATTTACCTGGGTTAAAGTCAAATGCCTTTTATAAAATCATTTAGTGTTCAATCTCAATACTAAAGTCTCAAAACCTCTCCTCACATTCACTTGTCTATAAATGATTTGTTACCACTTTCTTGATGTGTTTTTTATTGAATGAGTTATTAGGAATAGGTCACAGGATTCTTAACTCAACTTTAAAAATCGGTAATGCTATCTTTTTACACTGATCAAAATTAAACATGTTTTTAAAAAGTAAAATAATAAAATATGGTAGCAATTATAAAACTTAGAGCTCTTGCTTTACTTACTATAATAAATAGTAATGCACATTTAATAATTTAGAATCATTAAAATAAAATGGACATATTTAAATGCTGGCAGCAAGGATATTGTGCTTGTGCAACTTGTTTCTGGTGATTTGTGATTGTCAGGAGATGTAAGATGAACATTATGTAGGAGGAATGCATCTGACACATTCTGAATGATTTTAATATTTTTAAATTACACTAAGCTATCATTTTGAACAGATAAAACACTTTCTAACATAATTTAGCAATTATGTTAAATATATAGTATTCAAGTAATTCTAATTAATCAGAGGTGTTTCAAATTAAATTGTTAAACTGAGGTTGAATGATTATAACTCTTAAAGATTTAATCCATTTAATCTCTGCACCAGAAATTCTAAACAAAATCTTATTGCTTAGCTTACAGTTTCATAAACATCTGCATATTGTTAAAACATCTTAAAATGACCTTATTTAATTTCCCATGTGTATTAGCTTGAATATGGAAAAACCCAAATTGAAATTTAATTTCCATTTGAATAAACACATTATCTCTTCTTTTGCATTGAGCTCAGTTTTTCATTGCCTTGAAATAAACATATTTTATGTAAATGGAAAAGAAGAACAGTACTTTAAAAGTTACTACTTAAGAGTTGATACTTAGATACCCTACACTTTATAACAAGTGCATAATTGACATACATTGTCTAGGATGTTTAGTGATGGTCCTGTAACTCAATTTATATTTTCTCTTAAAATAATACTCAAAATTAAGAATCAGATATTGTGTTGTATACAATGGTGTATGCCATATAGTTTCAGTGTTTGAGAAGCTTATGACCTGTAGGGGATAATATAAAATACATGTGTGACTATACTGATATCATTAGAGTACCATAATGCTTATGGAACCTACTCTTACTCATGGAAGAGACTTTTTTTAGACATTTCATCTATATTGCTATGTAATGATGTGGCTTGAAGGAAAGTTTGGATTTTTTATTAGTTAATATCAGTTGCAAAATGCAAAATTTATCTAGATGCATTAATTGAATAAGTAGTTTTGGGAGGGCATATACAGTTAATGGAGAGTACAGGAAGGATTGACTTATTCAGAAATGGTTCCCAGAATAATGTATACAGTTTACCCATGAGTAAAATAGCATTTGAACACAATCAAAGACTGGGAAATTATGAAGGAGTATCCCAACTGCTGACACAGTACCATACCATCTCAGAGCATAAGAATGTCATTTTGAATATGATGACATCAGCAAGATGGCACAATGGGATGTGCTAGCACAGGATTCCAGATGATTTCAACAGTGAGAGGAGATAAACTGAAGCGGATAAGGAGGCATCACAATTCCTGATTGCAAAATACATTAAAGCTCTATTAGTAACAATTTGATAATATCATGAAAACAGACATACAGACCAATGGAACAAAAGAAAGAGCTCCCAAATAAATCTACATATAGCAATGACAATTCTACCATAATAATCCAACAGTCCCGCTCCTGGGTATACATTTAAATTATTGTGAAGTTTATAGGCTAATTTTTTTTACCAATCACAGAAATTCAAACACCACATAATGTCACTTATATGTATTGATCTCATAGACTTTGAAAGTAGAATATTAGTTACAAGAGACTAAGGAAATAGAAGAGACAGAAGATGGAGAGAGATTAGTGAATGTACTAAGTTACACTTAGAAGAAATAATGTCTCATGTTCTATGGTATAGCAAGGTGAGTATAATTAAGAGTAAGGCATTATACATCACAAAATAGTTAGAACAAAGGATTTTGAATGTATTCCCCATATGCAAATATATTTAAGGTTACAGCTACTGCATTTATGCTGTGTTGATTATTGTACAATATATACATGAATAAAAACATTACATTATACCTTTATGTGACAAATTTAAAACATCTTCACTTTCCTTTGAATTTCGTATTATTCACAAAAAGTCTATGCATGGAATGAAACAGTATGTCCATTGATATATAAATAAAGGAAACACTACATACATGTGATAGAATATTATTCAGCCTTATCAAGGAAAGAACCATGCTACATGCAACAACACAGTGAACCTGGAGGACAATACGCTGAGTGAAACTCACACATCATAAAAGTACAAAAACTATGTGATCTCATCTCTAACAGGACTCAATGAAATTCATAGCAACATAAGTTGAAATATTGGCTGCTAAGGACTGTGGTGAGGGAAAATGGGAAATTGTTATTCAAATTATATAAAGTTTCTATTTACAAGATGAATAAATTCTATAAAACTTCTGTATGTCATGTGCTTATCATTATATAGTACAGTATTATAGATAAATTTTAAAAGTATAGATTTCAAGATGTAGTCTCATCAAAATAAAAATATAATTCAGATACAAAATGGTAAAGTGTTTATAATTCCAGAAGAGGCAAACAACTCAATAGTAAAATTAATTCAGCAATTAATTGGGAATTTGGGGTTGGCAATAGTTGGGGGAAAATTGGGGTGAGTGGTAACTTTTAGGGTGATGGGTATGCTTTTATCACAATTGTGGTGATGATTTCACCATGTATATATATTTCAAAAGTTGATGCATTCTATATACCATATATGTTCAATTTACTACGTTTCAACTAGATTTCAATAAAACATTAAAGAAAAGACCACTGCAAAGATAATATCTTAGGTATTCTCCTGATCTGTTCAGAAATGAAGATGGAATAACAAATATAAAACAGATAAATTTGTGGAATTGATTTCAACAAATGCTATTTGAACTTCTGATGTGAAGCCCATAATGCAATATAAATCTTGTATAGTTACATAAAATAAATTATGCATATGAATACAAAATGAACAAAAATCCATAAATTTGTACTTTTTAAAGTATTATTTTTGTTCCGTATGCTTTTAGGGTAAATTATGTACGTCTGAAATTAAAGCATGCAATACTGAAAAAAGAAAGCTTAAGAAAAGAGTTATGTGCTATATATTTTATATTAAGAGCCAAAAGTTAAAAATAAAAGTTCCCTTTTAAAACATATACACATTTAGTTTTATGGGGGGATCCTTTATTATAGCTTCTTTTTTCTATCAAACATCAATAATAATAGCACATTTAATATATTATAAAATGCAGTTTTTAAAATCTTTTCAGTATTTCTTTTTTATTAGTGCATTATAGTTGTACATAATGATGGAATTTGTTGTCACATATTCATAGATATACAAAATACAGCAATTATATTTGTTCAATATTCTCCCCATCATCCACCCACCTCCTTTCTCCCTTCCCCCAGTCCCTTGCCTCTGTTTCTGGGTTATATATCTTTCTTAAAATACCCAAGTATAGTGACATAATTCATATACTTATGAAGAACATTTTTATATATATGTCAATAGTATATGTAGTGCCATACTTATAAATGCTTGCAATGTACCTTATATAACTTCTTACCTATGAAAATAATTATTTTTCAACTGTCTTTAACAAAAGATCATCATAGTATTAAAATATATTACATTTCATGCTTTTTTAATTAGATAAAAATGAATTGAATTGTTCTGTATAATCAAAAAGAAATAATAAAAAAGAAAAAAGCACATTAGTAAAAGTGAACTATACACTCATATGGAGCTCGTACTATTTTTCATTATTTAAAATATAGAAAAATATTAATTATACTTAGGAGACATCAGTCTTCTTTCATTTCTAGGACTGCTCTCAAAATAACAATGGAAAAATGGGAATATCAGACATGTGCTTGTGTTTTCAAATCATGTAATTATTTGTATTGAATAAAATATATAAATGCAACCCAAATATGTTCTCCATGTCACATCAAAACTAATGCATAGCTACAGGCCTTGACTTGATTTATAAAGTCAAAGAAGATCCTAAGAGAACATGATTTGAAATGTCAGATGATTTAGTCTCAGAGAATGAAATCAAGCACTGAAACCTGAGATCAAATTCTAGACCAAGTGGAAGAGTGGGCTGTACATCAAAGGTTAATACAAAGCTTCTTCAAACCCTTCCTCGAAACAACAAAATGTTGCCAAGGAAATTTCATGTGGCAATATATTCCTCACAAAAGTCGAATAAGGGAAGTAATAGAAAGTGGGTGCTCAGGGATCAGACTTGGTATCCAGGGAAGCTTTGTCTGGGGAGATGACACAGCACTGTAGAACAGAACAAGAGACCAAGGCATGAGCAGACTCACAGCAGCAAGGGTGTCCTTCGGAGGGTGTGAAGTGGATGGAGGGGCAGCAGCAGTAAGCAAACTGGAGTAGTTCGCATGTACGACTTCAAACAAGGAGGATGAGTACCTTTCTGACTCCACTGGTGAGGCAGAAAAAGTTAGGCAGTTAAGCGTAGGCAGAACAATGTGGCTTGATAAGGAGAAAATTAACTGGTCATCCTTCCTGAGAGGGCAAAGACACCCCCCAATGCGAATGAGAGTCTCACTAGATAGGCCCAGATACAGACACTCCCTGCTGCTAAGCAAGGAACCACACTCTATTGGCACCTAAGGCATCGATCAAAGAGCCTAAGGCATGGATCAAAGACTGGACCAGAATTCCCCGAACCTGTGTGCTAGGTACAGGGGCAGGGAAGCAGTGACCAATCCAGGAGAGTACATCATAAAAAAGGGCAAAGCTCACTGCCTCATCGGCTCTGTCCCCTTCCCCGACTCTGGGGGAAGTCTGCTCTTTTCCCTATGCTTTACTTTCTATAATAAAATTCTTGCCTTGGTGTCCCTCAGTTTCATTCTTCAACTCCAAGAGGACACGAACCCCACATCCACATCATCGTCATCACTGGGAGAGCTTAAAGCAGGAAGGAAGCCTGAGGTCCAGGCTAAAATCCCATTAGAGTTCTCATTCAGTTTACTGAGATTACTTTTACACTGTTTATGTATTTAGATAGGTATACATTTCTTTGTCATTGATCATAAGACTGAACGTTTTTGGAAGGATGTATAAAATGCTACATGCAGATGTATTAAAAGTAGTGTGATGCATAATTTTGAAATGAGGAAACAAAGCCTGCATCCTAGAAATGTTAAAAGAGTTTTAAGTTAATATTTCCATGTAATCATTTAAAAACAAGATCAGTACTAGTGAGGCAAAATAGGTTTTATATCAGTGGAACATTATCAAACTTGAAGCTCTTTACTGCTATCAAGTAAACAAACCTAGCATTTGAAGTAAAGAATTCTAACAGAAGAGGTGATGTAATGCCTTGGCCAACAAGGATGGTGTACTAAAACTATTGAACTACACTTATGAACTCTGCTTGGTTTCCTACAAAACAATTTTAGTTCTATTTTGCAGAGGATAGTAGCAAATGCTGCGTAGCAGATTGTGACACATTCCTGTGAAAGTTCCAAATTTTAAGTGTACAACATAATGATACAAAAAGTTGGATATTGTGAAGACTAGATCTCCGATCAATATGGAAACAAACTACTATGTTTTAGATATTAGGTGTCCCCAGAAAGCTCAAGTCCAAGACAATGCAACGGTTTAAAGGAATGATTGGGTTGCGAAAGCCTTAATCCAATCAGTGAATTGAGCCTTTGATAGGGATTAACTTAGCTGCAATTGTGCTTGGGTGGGGTGTAGCCAGAGAACATGGGTCCTAGGGAGTACACTTTTAGGGCCTATATTTTGTTTCTGGCAAGTGGAGTCTGCTTTCTGGCATGTCTGGAGCTGCTTCCCTTTATCATACTCTTTCACTGTATTGTTCTGCCTGACCATGAGCCCCAGGGAATGGCATTGTCCATCTGTGGACTGAGAACTCTGAAACTGTGAACCCCAAATTAAACTTTTTGTCCTCTAATATTCTTGTCAGGCTTTTGGGTCACAGTAGTAAAAAAGACTGACTAAAACACATACGTTGCAAACAAATTATTTTTGACTCGATACACAATTCTAAAACATTATTTTTCATTGGTTTGGTGTTACAGAAAAAAGTAGAGAATGATCATCTGATGTTTCTCTGGTCTCCCACTGAAATGTCTGGTAAGGAAATTCTCAGTCACCTGCATGTCATAAAGATGGATGCTGTTATCTGACCCACTAAGCCATAAAATTGGGAATGAACAGCAGCACTTCATATGAGACGGAAGCACTATATGCATGACCAGACTTTAGCAGACATTGAAAGAATGAGGAAGCTACATGAAGAATCGGCCCAAATCCACCGCTTACACTGCTGCTACTCTACATTCTTCTTCAAGTCTATACCCACAACCTCACGGATAGTTCTCAAAGATCAATTAACAGAAGAAAAGGAGACTGGTGACTGGTTTAGAAATGCTTCTGCACAACACGAAGGGAATGTCCTAAAGTGGTGAGCTGCAGCAGGATACTCTCCTTCTGGGACAAAGGGGAGCAGTTGTTCATTTTTCTTAGAAGTAGCAATGGCCTGATGTCCAATTATATACTAATTCATCCTCTGTATCCAGTGGTTTGGCCAAATGGCCAGAGACTTGGAAAGAACATTGTTGGAAAATTGGTGATGAGGAAATAGGGGGAAAAGGTGTATATTTAAATCTTTCTGTATGGGTAGAAAAACAAAAATATTTGTGTCCCATGTGAATACACACCAAAGGGAGACTTGAGAAGAATTTAAGTAATCAAGTATATGGGATGGCCTGTTCTGTGGAAGCCAATTGGCCACTTTCCCTAACCAACCCTCTTTCTGCCCTATACATTTACTTTTTAAAAAATGGCCATAGTAGCAGAGATGAAGGTTAAGCCAGTTATCAACTCACGGTTAATTTAATTTCTGTACAAAAATAGCCACTACTTGTTGTTCTTAAGCTCTGAACTACATTTTTTCTCATTCTAAAACATGAGGTAGTCATTGGTCAGAGTGTACAGTTGTTGAACACGTTGAATGTGTGTGCTTGTGAATGTGCATAAGGTGTGCATTTTTGTGTGAAAGGGAGCGTCTATATTTAAAATTCCGTATAAACATGTAAGATCTTTGAAATGAACTTTTGATCACGCAGCAACATCCACAATTCTGGGAAACAGAAACAATAGATGCCATTATGCTTTCAGAGCAAAATCATCCTCTGACCCATTGGATTAGTGCATGTATGACTAAAGTTATAATGCTAATTTTATTCTGTGAACTGAAGCAGAAAATATATATTACCATATATGGAAATGAGAATACATTCAACATCATCTGATCCACTATTCTCTGTATATGTGTAGTTAAGAACTTTGCTATTGAAATCAAGACATTTGAATTCAACAAATATATAGCATATTAAGCATTAATATCTATTCAGGAAAAAAATTCATAACTTTAAAAAAGATAATTTCATTGTGAGAACAGTATCACTATTCAAGTCAGGAATATTGTATGACATATATTTGATTCCTTTTTATCTCTTTATATCCACTCACCTGCTAGACTCAGAATATTTGCCTATACCTTTTTGTAGTAATTCTCTTTTTCCCATTCCAAATACCACTAAATCAATTAAGGAAAAAAATGACATTGAATGGGGTTTTAAGGAATGTACAATCTGGAAGAGCAGGGCTATAAACAACTCACATGGTGAATATCTAGCCTATTGTTTAGCCAATGAGATTTGAGAGTAGGTTAAATTATTTCCCTTATCTTTTCTATGATTAAAGTTCTGATGCAATTCGCATGGACTTATAGGAATTCCCTCAAGGGTAGACCAAGCAGTGGCCATTAATCCTGTGACCCTCTTAATTCAGGATCTTCCATTCTTCAGCTTCAGTTGGTGCCCCTCATTTCTGTTGTCTGAGATGCAGCCACTAAGAAAATAATAGCATTTAAGTTTATGCCCAGTCTCTGCTTTCTTAGAAACTTAGGTTAAGATATTTGCACCAGGGTTTTAATCCTAACTTCAAAACATTTTATTAAGAACATATAGAGAACTGGAGCAGTGGCTCAGTGGTTACGGTGCTTGCCTTGCATCTGCAAGTACGTGAGTTCAAACTCCAGTACCACCAACTGCCAATACACAACAAAGCATCATAGGAACGAAAATTGCTTTTCTCTATATATCTCTCACTCTCTCTCTCTCTCCCTCCCTCTCTCTTAATGTCCCTCTCTCTTTAAAAAAAGAAAATATTAAAAAGTGAGCCCCCTAATTCTTTAATTCAAGGAATGTCAACAATTAAGGATACTATACTGCTAATTTTTCTACTACTCTTCTACATATATTTAAACTATTATTTTGAGCATTTTTTTTTAACACAGTCTATATTGATCCACTTTCTCAATGTTATTCCTTTCTATTTTTCTTTTGGGAATCTTACCTATAATTCAAGGATTCATGAACTCTTTTTAGAAATATTTTTATTAGTGAATTATAGTTATACATGCTATTTGGGATCAACCTCTTTTGAAAACTTTAATAAAATCCCAATCTAGAAATATTCTCTACCTTCTCTGAATTATAATAAATACTGTGGATTTACTTTTAGGCTATGATCTTATATTAATTATATTAAAAATTTAGAAAATGTCATGTCATTTTTACGACTTTCTTTAAGGTCCTTAATGTGAACAAACATGTTTCATACTTCTGTCATCTTTGAAGTGAGATGAAGTTGTTTACATTGAACTTTTGTGAATTTTTAAAGAAACACATAAGTCTGAACTTCATCATATTTACTATATATTTTATTTAAAATAAAGAAATTTATCTCCAAATAAAAGTCTAGATTTTACATATACATTATTTTAAATTTGTCATTTCTTTCGATAAGGTAAATTCACCCCTGATCTGTCTATGCTACAAATCTACCTAGAGATATCTACTTTAAGAGCTAAAATATAAAAATGCACATAATTTCCAGCATAAATATGTGCTCCTGAACCTAAGTACAAGTAATTTTTAAATGTTGTTAAGAATTTAAGTTGGAAAGATGGCGTCCATCCCACCAACAGTGACTCCAAGACACTCCTGAGAATCACCTCACGCTACAGGACAGCACACAGATTCCCATGGTGGAACAAAGTACCCAGTGTGGGGGAACATTACCCCCCCGCTAATTTTCTAACTCCAAAGGAATAACGTGGTCCATTAATGAATATAAAGGAGAACTTAGTGGAGCCCATGCAATCAGCCCCACACCCAGGGGGAGGGGAGCTACACTGGAGGGGAGGAAACAGAGCAAGTCCTAACCAAATACCCTAACCCAGCCAGCTGCGAACTCCCTGATCTGACTGCTCTTAATTTACATGATCTTGTATAAAGTTCTGGGAATTAACTGCTCACATTATTGAACTTACAGCTGTTTGTGCTAGTGGCAGCATCCGGCTCTCCATTGTGACGTTTCCCTGAGGGCAAGATGGGTTGCTCAGCAAAACACAGTCTTGGGTTCTCAGACACCACGGTCAGAAAACCAGAATCTATCACCCTGGGCAGTTTCCCAAGGGGTCTGTGTGGTGCTGGGAGTTCCCTCTCCACCTCTGGTCACTGCCAGCGGAGCCAGGGAAGGAGAGGATTGGACATAAGATCTTTAATTCAATCATGGCGGACAACACTTTCCACCCATGCTCACGGTTTACTAGGGCTGATTTTAAAGTCCTTTAACATAATTGCTCCCACCAGCATGTGAGAGCAGGGCAGGTCACTCAACAGCGACTTGGGGCCTCAGTCCCCATGATCAGAAAGAGAGAAGTTACTGCCCCCCTCAACTGGCCATCTGCCCTGGGGGTTGTATGGAACTACAGATCCCCTCTCCAGCAATTCCCTCTCCAGCAATCCCCTCTCCAGCTAGCAAACTTCTTGGTTGGCAAACTTCAGCCTGCCTCTCTACATGCCCAAATAGGAGGAGTCAGTGAACAGAGCTTGCTGCAGCAGGGAACATCGTTCTCAAGGGGATTCTCTGCTTCAGCCTCTGCAAAAGCAACCTATCTCTCTCTATCAAGGCAAAGTCTGATATCTGCCTCAGGAAGCTTTGAATATATAGGGCAGCATGGGCTTCCCCTTAGCATCTGAGCCCCGTGAATAGCATACCTCTCCAGGTAGGCGCCCCCTAGTGCTTGCAACTGAGAACCACATAAACACTGGCACAATCTGGACTATCTTTCACAGGTTTCAGTCAACCCCAAAGAGCTGCTCTTGGGACTTCTGAAAATCACAAGTCACACAGAGTGGGTCGCAAGTGATCCTGAGGAAGAGAGTTTCAGGCTGGCCACTCTCCTTGGATCAGTTAGAGACCCACACATATACACTAGAATCAACTAGATTGTCTACAGCTTCTGAGCCCCAGGCCCAAGAACTTCTAGCGTGTGGACAGGCAGAAAGTAATCATCCCAGGATTACAGCCCAGGGGAGCTGAAATCTATCCTCTCAAGAAGTGTGAGAAGGCAGGTTCTTACAACCCTTTGCAACAGAAAAGTTTGAGTAGATCCTCTAAGAAAAACCAGGTCACCAGATTTAACCAAACTGCTTTTCTCCCAACAAGCTCAACTGCGAAGAATCCCCAACAAGATGATAGGTTTGAACACATCCCCCCATGGTACATACTTGCTAACCTAGGGGGCAGAAAAACTCAGAACTTTACCAACTAGTCTTGTTTTTGGTTTGCCTCTTGGTTTTTTGTTTTTTGTTTTTTTTAAACAGGAATTCGGCTGGAATATATATTTTTAAATTTTTAACATTACTTGGTTTTTTTTTCCTTTCTTGCTTTACAATTAATACTGAATTTGGTGTTGGTGGATGTAAATATTTATCTGTGTGTATGTATTGGTGATTGGCTCCTACTTTCTCTATGTCTTCTTGAACCCAACTTCTATCCCTACAACACTGGGTTCCAATCAGGAAAACATTTCATGATAGCAAAATAGCCTCAGACTCTGGTGAGTGAAGATAACCATGCCCCATACTAACCTCTTCCTCCCCTATACTCTGGTAATCCCTAAATATAAGCATTTTTATCTCATCCTCACCCAAAATCTTTACCCTACCCAAACCCCATTTCTATGTTTTCCTTATTCCTAATAGAATAACCTACTCCCCTCTAATCCTTTGTTCCCTTTACTCTAAGGCAGATGTGCTATTGTACCTCCCCAATTCATCTCCTTGACTTCCTAGTCATTCCTTCTCCCCACTTTCAGAGAGACCCTACTATCTAAAGAAACAGACATGCTTCAAAACGGGTACTTGCTTGCTATCATAATAAAATGTGATAGCTCTCTCAAAGAAAACTGCTACTATTGGTGCTAGTCATCAGCACATCTGTTTTAATTGAAACGAACTAGTATTTGCACCTATACCCTCTCAAGTTCTTACATAACAGTCTCCATCTTTAGGTCTGTATTGACCAAATAGCTACCCATCACAACGAAGCAAAGCCATAAGAAACTCCAATTACACCACCAAGAGAAACAAGGTTGAACTACAAGATATGCTCTGTGACTCTGAAAATGAGGAAAAGGGGAAATAATACTCCTTCCAAATCCCACAGCTCTCCACCCAAGGATCCCATAGCTGGGGCCCTAGATAAAAATCAAAGATATTGTATCAACATTATGATTAGTAATTCAATCGAAGAGTTGAGAGATGAAATAAGGAAAGAGATCAGAGAACAATTTGAAGAGATGAGAGACATCTTCTATAGGGAAATAAGGGCACAATTCCATGAGATGAAAGATCAGCTATAAAAAGAAATAGACATTGTGAAAACAGATGTAGCAGAGCTGTCAGGATTGAAAAACACTGTTAAACAAATCAACTCGTCACTAGAAGATACCAACACCAGAGTATACTCCACTGAAAATAGAACTTCAGCTCTTGAAGAATGAGTATCAGAAAATGAAGATCGGCAAAACAATATTGAATTCAAAGAAGATAAACAGTATAAACAGCTTATATTACATAATCAGAACTTCCAAGTAATATTTGATGAGATGAGGCATAATAATATGAGAATCATTGGCCTGGAGGAAAACTCCAAACAGCAAACAAGAGGCTTCAAGAAACTTTTTAAGTGAAATCATTAGTGAGAACTTCCCTCACCTTACAATTGATCTGGAATACCACATCCAAGATGCTTATAGAACACCAAATAGGCCTAATCAAATGAGAAACTCACCAAGACATATCATATACAAAATGAATAACAGAGAATTAAAAGAGAGAATTCTAAAGGCAGCTATAGAAAAGCCCCAAATCACATTCAGAGGCAAACCAATTCAGATCACTATGGATTTTTCAGAGCAAAAAATGAAGGCCAGAAGAGCTTGAAACAATATCTTTCAAGTGTTAAAAGATAACAATTCCACTCAAAGATAATACACCCTGTAAAACTCAGCTTCAAATGTGAAGGGGAAATTAAATACTTCAACGATAAACTAAAACTAGCAAGATACATGAACACAAATCCTGCATTACAGAATATTCTCAAGGATGTTTTCCATTCAGAAGAAAATGCCAATGATATCCTAAATCCTTAAACAAAGGTGAGTCAATAATCATATTATACACAAGATGACTTTCAAGATGACTCAAAACTCTAATTGATACAAAGTCAGAGACTCAGCCTCCCATATCTATTCTAACTTTGAATGTGAATGGTCTCAATGCCCCAATTAAAAGACACAGACTGGCCCACTGGATCAAAAAACAAAATCCAACAATATGTTGCTTGCAAGAGACACATTTGACACTCAAAAATAGACACAGGCTGAAAGTGAAAGGATGGCAAAATGTCTACCAGGCCTGCGGCCCAAAAAAGCAAGCTGGTGTGGCGATTCTAATTTCTGATAAAATCAATTTCCAACTAAAACTAGTCAGAAAGGACATAGAGGGTCACTTTATCATACGAAAAGGGACAGTCCATCAAGACGATATAATGATAACTAACATTTATGCCCCCAATTGCAACCCCCCCCCCAAATATATGGAAAAAATACTTAAGGACATTAATCACCTCATTGATCTCAACACAATAATTCTTGGGAACTTCAACACATTACTATCAACTCTAGACAGATTATCAAAACAAAAAATCAATAAAGACGTCTCCAATCTGAACAACTCTATTAATCAATCGGGCTTAACAGACGTCTACAGAATATTCCATCCTAAGACAGCTGAATTTACCTTCTACTCAGCAGCTCATGGATCCTTTTCTAAAGTAGACCACATCCTAGTTCAGCGGGATAGTCTTAACAAATATAAAAAAATGGATATAATCTCATGTATTCTGTCAGATCATAATGCTATGATATTAAAAATCAACAACAAGAGAAACAACAGAAACTATTCAAATACTTGGAAATTGAATAACTACCTCTTAAAAGAAGGATGGGTAAAAGAGGAAATGAGAGCAGAAATTGAGAAATTCTTGGACTTGAATGAGAATGAGGAAACAACATACTGAAACCCTTGGGACAGTATGAAGGCATTCTTAAGAGGTAAATTTATAGCACTGACTGCATACATCAAAAATCTAGAAAGAGATCAGATTAATAGCCTTATGCTTCAACTCAAACGACTACAAAAGGAGGAACAGAGCAACCCCAAAGCTAACAGAAGACAGGAAATTACCAAAATCAGAGCTGAAATCAATGAAATTGAGAACAAAAAGACTATACAAATTATTAACAAAATTAAGAGTTGGTTCTTTGAAAGAGTCAACAAAATCGACACACCTCTTGCCAACCTCACTAAAAGGATGAACTAAATGAAGCAAATCAACAAAATCAGAGGCGAAAATGGGGATATCCCCACACTTATCCCAGACCCAGAAGCTTATCAGAACCTATTTTGAAAATGTATACTCTGCCAAGTTTGATAACCTGGAGGACAAGGACAGGTTCTTGGACACACATGACCTCCCCTCTTTAACACAGGAGGACATTGAAAACCTGAACCAACCTATCACAGAAAGTGAAATTGAAGCAGCAACCAAAGCTCTCCCAAAAAAGAAAAGCCCAGTTCCGGATGGATATACAGCCAAATTCTACCAAGCCTTCACAGAAGAACTAACACTGATCCTCTACAAGCTCTTCCAGGAAATTGATAGAGTGGGAACACTCCCAAACACTTTTAATGAAGCAAATATTACACGGATTCCAAATCCAACAAAGACATATCAAGGAAAGAAAACTATAGATCAATTTCCCTGATGAACACTTATGCAAAAATCCTTAATAAAATTTTAGCTAATAGGATACAAAAGCACATTAAAAAGATAATACTTTATGATCAAGTGGGCTTCATTCCAGGAAAACAAGTCTGGTTCAACATACACAAATCTATAAATGTAACTCACCACATAAACAGAATTAAAAACAAAAATCATATAATCATCTCAATTGATGCAGAGAAGGCATGTGATAAAATTCAACACCACTTTATGCTCAAAACTGGAAAAGACAGGGATCCAGGGAAGATACTTTAACTATGTCAGATCCATTTACGACAGACCCATAGCCAACATTATCCTCAATGGAGAAAAACTGAAAGAATTTCCACTGAATTCAGGAACAAGACAAAGCTGTCAGCTTTCCCCACTCTTGTTCAGTATAGTCCTTGAAATCCTTGCCAGAACTATCAGGCAAGACAAGGAAATCAAAGGAATTTTAATAGGAAAAGAGGAAGTCAAGATGTCTCTATTTGCTGATGACATGATTCTATACCTAGAAGACCCATTAACATTTGGCCAGAAAACTCCTAGAGCTTATAGGTGATTTCAGCAAAGTAGCTGGATACAAGATCAACTCCAGTAAGTCACTAGTGTTCCTTTACTCCAGCAACAATCTGCAGAAGAAGAAATCAGGAAATCTCTCCAATTTACCATCTCCTCCAAAATAATGAAATACTTGGGCATTATCCTTACAAAGGATGTTAAGGACCTCTACAAAGAAAACTATCAAACACTAAAAAGGAAATTACAGAAAATCTGAGTAGATGGAAAAGCATTCCATGCTCATGGTTAGGCAGAATCAGTATAATAAAGATGGCCATTCTACCCAAAGCCCTATACAGATTTAATGCAATCAAGATACCAATGGCATTCTTCACAGATATAGAAAAAGCAATTCTCAAGTTCATATGGAATAACAGGAGACCAAGACTAGCCAAAGCATTACTCTACAGGAAGGAAGAAGTAGGGGGTATCTCAATCCCTGACCTGAAATTATACTACAGAGCAGTAGTAGCAAAAAAGCATGGTATTAGTATGAAAACAGAACTGAAGATCAGTGGAACAGAACAGAAGATCCTGAGACAAACCCCC